>JAPFFP010060853.1:0-50293 GCA_026153255.1 Solanum medicagineum | reverse complement strand
TTTTAATCCAATTGAGGACTTCCGACTCCAACTTAATTATGCACGCCAAATCCACTTGATACTCTAATCACACACCGAAAATATACTTAAGTTTAAATTACGCGACATTCACAATAAAATTTCTCAATTGGATAATTATCCTTAAGTTAACGAATTACGAGGTCTAACAGTAATATTTATAACTCAAATCATGTTTAGAACATAAACTTATCTGCATAATACAGCTCATAAACCATAGAGAAGTCACTAAAACAAAAGGCAAATGTGCAGCAGCTTTCCAAACATATGTTGTCCCAAATTTTTAGCACAAACATACTAGCATATGCTTGTTGTTTTTCATAAGAAAACCATACTAAGCACATGTGTAAACTTACTTACCACTAACTTCAAGGTTTATGTCTTCTCCAAGAACCCGAGAAGTCCCCTTGTAGCTGCTTGCTAGGTCTAGAAAGAAAAATACCAAAGTTTTGAGAAAGATGAAACTTTTTCTAAGTCTAAGAATGAAGTAAACTTTGCTGCTTGTAACCCCTTTTTAAAGGAACATTTAGGCCGACTTACTCTTGAACTTTTGACCACCTTAAACCACATATTAATAAGCTACTTATGCAGCAGCTTGGCCCTTACACTTGGGCGTAAATGGGTCTCCAAGTTGATGGGCTTGGGCTACCCATTTTCCAACTTTCTCTTCAATTAGTTTAGGCCCAATTCGCCAAGTGGATTGTGGTGTCTTTGGGCCCTTTTTACTATCTTTCTTGGGCTGAACATATAGTCCATTTATGATGCTAAAATATGGGCTAAAGTTACATCCTTAACATAGACTTTATTCATAATTGGGCTTTGACTAATTCAACGTCGAGCCTCGTCTCCGTTTAGCTAGCAAATTTAAGCTAAGCAAGTAGTTGACTCACCTGCTAGCTTACTAAGTCCTACAAGAACCTCAATTATCTTACTTGATTTAAGGCCATAATCTCCTCAATTGACAAAAAAAATGTATACACTCGGCCCTCTTAAGTGTTAGATGCACATATCTCCCTATAACATGAAATTCGAGCAGTTTTAAAAATGGGCGCTAATTTGACCAAACCATATCATGTTCCATTTGCATTGTACTAGTTCAGTAAGGTGTGGGGTGTTACAGTAAGGCCTACAAAAATCATTTTCAATGTTTCACCATCATGTAACTACCAGTTTTCTCCAAGTATCAAGTTGTAGTTGGAAACAATATTTCTTTACTTTGAGAAATTGTTCTTGTTTATGCTATTTTTGAAGAAAAGCATGAAACTTACTGAATTTTTCTACTATATTGATGTCTTAGGTTGAGATGCTAATTTTCATTGACAAACTAGTTAAACCCTAAAGTTACTACGTAAATATATGAATTTCGAATTCTTGCTTCAAATATAAGAAAAGTATTAGCATAAGTATTGTATGAATAGTGAGAAATGAAACCTATGCTATTAGCCAGTTTTGAGAAAAGTTAAGAGAATGCTAAGTTCGGCTAAGTCCTACAAAGAAGAAAAGTAGTACCTAGATGAAATTATATTCTTTTAACTATTAGCATATGATTCTTACTTTTAGGAGTAGTATTGATCACTGATATGGGTAAGAGTGTAATAACTTGAACTCACAAACTACATAGCCAACGTAAGATAGGATTGTACCAAGAGTACATCTCCTCATTGTCACTATGATGGCCAATTTTGGGATGGATTCTGTCCCTTAGTTTTTGTCTCTTACCCTGGCATAGTATGGAATAACTCTTGCAGCATGGGCTAGATGTTGTATCATAACGAAGTTCATAGTGGTGATATTTGATTAGAGAAACTCCCCAAGCTAAAGTAAATTGATTCTTGCATACAGAATTTCAGTACATATTCTTACTTTCAGCATGCACTTTATTTATTACTTATACTATCCTATTTTGAGACATGGTTCTTCTACTTTTGAGTATAGTACCCTATCCTAAGTTCCCTGTTTTGGCTATTTTACATGCTCGTACATTCCACGTACTGACTTTCTTTGCACCTTCATCATTTTATGATGTAGATGTAAATGACACAGTCCTTCAGTAGACATTCTATTGAGGACCAATATTTCATTTAGCCATTGGTGAGGCCTCTTACTAGCTAGTGGCTTTGGAGTCTTATTTATTTTTTAGCATTTCTTTTCAGTTGTGGTCATCGTGGTCCTGTCTCGGTACTTGTTCTAGATTACTTTTGATAGAGGTTCCATAAACTAGATTTCATGAGTTTCAGTTCTTATTTTTCAGTTGTTGTTGGGATACTTCCTTGGTTTAGTTGTCAGACTATTGCATTCTTTTTAGCACATCATATCTAAGTCTATCATTTATTATTTAAGTCTTTTGTTGAGTGAAGCAGCCAGACCAACTGGTTCGCTTGGGACCAAAAGTGGTTCTAGGTGCCAACCCCCAGGTGTAGAGTCAGGTCGTGAAAAACATAGTATCAGAGCCAGGTTTAAGTGTCCTAGGGTGTCTATGGAACTGTGTCTACTAGAGTCAGTATTATTGGTGTGAAGCATGCCACATCCATAATAGGGAGCCTACAGGGCATCAGGTAGTATCACTATCAATTGTCTTTCCCTTTCGTGCTTCAGAGTTTACCTTTGTTTAATCCATTCTAATTTGTGTGTTCACTCCTTAGTTTTCAGAACATGCCTCCATGTAGAGTCACTAGACCAGACAAAGGTAGAGGATTCCCAGCCTGGAAGAATGTAAACAAGCCTAATCTACCATTTCCTGATAGACCTAGAGGTCCAGCTGTGCCTGTTAAGCATCCATCGCAAGTGGATATCTCTAACGATGAGCTTTGCCAGGCAATCCAAACTTTAGCATAGGTAGTTATCAGACAGGTAGGCCAATAGGAAGATTACAGTCATTATGGTTCGGATACCACCTGGGTTCGTGAATTTTTTAGGATGATTCCACCTGAGTTGATAGGTCTAATGTGAAGGAGGATCCTGAGAACTTCATTGAGGATCTCAAAAAAGTAATTTAGGTTATGCACACAGGTGATGAAGAGCAAGTTAAGTTAGTTGCCTACTAGCTCAAAGGAGTATCTAGACTCTGGTTTGATCAGTGGAAGGGAGGTACAGCAGAAGGGGCACTAACTTTGAGTTGGATAGTGTTTTGAGAAGCCCTTTTTGGATAGTACTTTCCTAGAGAGTTGAGTCATGTTAAGGTGAGGGATTTTTTGAATTTTAAGAAGGAAGCTATGAGTGCACGGGAGCACAACCTCTAATTTGCTTAACGATCCCATTATGCTCTAACTATGGTGGCAGACATGCATACTAGAATGGATCTATTTGTATTAGGGCTCTCTCGGATGACTAAGACGAAGGGCCGAAATGTTATGCTAATTAGGGATGTGGACATAGCTCACTTAATGACTTATGTGCAAAAAATGGATGAGGAGAAGAGCAGGATAGGGAGGAGTTCAGAAACAAAGGGGCCATGACATCAGGATAGGAGACAGGTAAGAAGGGGGCTGGAAGTGCTAGTAATTAATTCTTTCAGCTTAAGGCATCTAGACCAGCACCTTTGTCTGCTACTGTACCAACATTGAGGGTCAAGAATGAGCAGGGATCACAGAGCTGCAGAGTTCAGGTCAGCCAATCATAGGAAAGTGCAGCTCAAGGATTGACTCGTTATCCAGTTTGTGGTAAGTATGGTAGGTCTCATCCAGGAGAGTGCCTTGTGGGTACAAATGGTTGTTTTAGATGTGGTCGAGTGAGGCACTTTTTGCAAGATTGTTCAATGGGAAGGCAGAATAGTAAGGATAATAAATTTAAGTCACTTTCATTAGTACTACAGGGTAAGCCAATTCAGAAGGGTACAACATTAGGGAAAGTGGGATCACAAATCATCTATATGCGACGTCCATTACACAGTAGCAGGAGAACTCAGTGGATGTGGTTACCGGTATGCTCAAAGTATTTACTTACGATGTCTATGCATTGTTAGACCCAGGTGCCATATTGTCATTTGTGAGCCCCTATGTAGCCACAAAGTTTGAGATCAATCCAGAATGTCTTCTTGAGCCTTTTAGTGTTTCCACTCCTATTGGAGAATCTATTCCAGCCTAAAGAGTATATAGAGGTTGTCCAGCGTCAGTTTACCATAAACATTCCCTAGCTAATCTGATCGAGTTAGACATGGTAGATTTTGACGTCATTCTAGGCATGGACTGACTTCATGCTTGGTATGCCTCCATATACTGCAAAACAAGGGTGGTCAAATTTTAATTTCATAATTAGCTAGTCTTAAAATGGAGGGGTAGCTCAGTTTTTCCTAACGGTCAATTTTTTTCATATCTCAAAGATAGAAAGTTAATTTCCAAAGGGTGTATATATCATGTAGTCAGAGTCAAAGATTTCAGTGCTGAGACACTATCTCTCTATTTTGTTCCGGTCGTGAATGAATTCCCAGAAGTCTTTCTAGATGATCTACCTGCCCCCGATAAGGAGATACACTTCGGGATAAACATCCTCCCACATACTCAGCCCATATCTGTTCCTCCTTATCGTATGGCTTCTTCAGAGTTAAAAGAGTTGAAAATATAGTTGAAAGACCTCCTAGATAAAGGTTTCCCCAGATTGAGCGTCTCACCTTGGAGTGCTCCAGTTCTCTTCATGCATAAAAGGATGGTTCTCTTAAAATGTGCATAAATTATCACTAGTTGAATAAGGTCACAATAAAAAAATAACTATCCTCTTCCTAGAATTGATGACCTACTTGACCAACTCCATGGTTGTTCTTGTTTCTCCAAAATAGACCTCAGATATGGTACCATCATCTCAAAGTTCGAGAAAGTGACATTCCTAAGGCAGCCTTCAGAACCTGCTATGGTCACTACGAGTTCTTAATAATGTCCTTTAGACCTACTAATGCCCTAGAAGCCTTCCTGAATCATATGCATAGGGTTTTAAGGCCGTACTTAGATATGTACATCATTGTGTTCATAGATGACATCTTGATCTACTCTCATAACGAGGATGAGCATGCCAACCATCTTAGAATTATCCTTTAGACCCTTATGGACCAGTAGTTGAATGCCAAAATTTCCAAATGTGAGTTTTGGTTAGCATCTATGACATTTCTGTGTCATATTATTTCTGGTGAGGGCATTCAAGTCGATTCTCAAAAGATTGAGGCTGTAAAGGACTGGCCATGACCCACAACTCCAACAGAGATAAGGAGTTTCACAGGTTTGGCAGGTTACTATAGGCATTTTGTTGAGGGTTTTCTTCTATCTCAGCTCCCTTGACTAAGCCAACTCAGAAAAAGGTTAAGTTCATATGGTCTGAAGTTTGAGAGGAGAGTTTCCAAGAGTTAAAAACTAGGTTGACTAAGCTCTAGTGTTATGCCTACTCAAGGGAGCTGATGGCTTCGTTGTATACTATGACGCTTCTAGAGTTGTCTTGGGATGTGTATTGATGCAAAAAGGCAAGGGGATAGCGTAGTGCCTCCAGACAACTTAAGACTTATGAGAAGAACTACCCAACTCATGATTTAGAGCATGCTGTTATGGTGTTTGCTCTCAAAATCAGGAGACATTATCTTTATGGTGGGCATGTGGATGTATTTAATGACCAAAAAAGCTTGTAGTGTATTAGGTTAGAAGGAGCTGAACTTGAGGCAGATGAGATTGTTGGAGCTTTAGAAAGGCTATGGCATGACCATCCTCTATCACCTAGGTAAAGCTAATGAAGTTACTGATGCTTTTAGTAGGTTGACCATGGGGAGCACTGCACATATTCAGGATAGAAAGAAAGAACTAGCTAAAGAAGTGCACAGACCGGCACGCTTGAGAGTATAGATAGAAGATTCTGATGAAGGTGGTGCAATTATCAAAAATGGGGCAGAGTCGTCCTTAGTGGTGGAGGTGAAAGAAAAGCAAGATCAGGATCCTATCCCCTTTTAGTTGAAAGAAGATATTCAGAAGCAGAGGGTATTATTGTTTACACAAGAGGGAGATAGAGTCCAGAGATACCAAGGTAGGCTATATGTACCAAGTGTTGATAGCCTTAGAGATAGGATTCTAGTAGAGGCTCAAGATACTCTATTCACCTAGGTTCAACAAAAATTTATAGAGATTTATGAGAGGTCTATTGGTGGGGTGGTATGAAGAATGACATTACAGAGTTCGTGTCCAGGTGCCTGAATTGCTAGCAAGTTAAGGTAAGGCACCAAAGCCTTGTGGTGTGGCCCAAAATTCTAAAATTCTAGAGTGGAAATGGGAGAGGATTAACATGGACTTCATAAAAAGCTTACCCTAATCTCGTAGACAACTTGATTCAATAAGGGTACTAGTACACCGAATGACCAAGTCAACTCACTTTATACCTATCAAGATGACTAGTACACCTAGGGACTATGCTAAACTTTACATTAAGGAGATTGTTAGATTTCATGGGGTTCCCATATCCATTATTTCCAATAGAGGATCCCAGTTCACAGAACAATTTTAGAAGTCCTTCTAGAAAGGGCTTTGTACGAAGGTGAATCTTAGTACGCCTTCCAACCCCAGATAGATAGGCAAGTAGAACGGACCATACAGACTCTTGAGGATATGTTAAAGGCATGTGTTCTAGACTTTAAAGTTAAATGGGATGATCACTTACCCTTGATTGATTTTTCCTATAATGATAGTTTCCAAGCAAGCATTCAAATGGCACCATATGAGGCCCTTTATGGGAGGAGGTGTGAGTCACCTATTGGGTGGTTTGAAGTTGGTGAGGCAGGATTGATAAGAGCTAATTTAGCCCATTAGGCTATGGAGAAGGTGAATGTTATTCAAGAGATACTAAAGACAGCCCAAAGTCGATAAAAGTCCTATACCGATTTTAGAATAAGAGATTTAGAATTTGAGGTTAGTGATTGGATGTACGTAAAGAATTCACCGATGAAGGGAGTTATGAGATTTAGGAAAACGAGGATGCTCAATCCTTCATATATTGGCACATACAAGATTATTAGGAGGATTGGTAATATGGCATACAAATTGGAATTGCCACTAGAATTAGCCATTATCCATACAATATTCCACATTTCTATGCTTAAGAAGTATTTGGGAGACCCCGCACTGGTTGTGCCTATAGAGAGTATTGGAGTCAAAGACAATTTGTAATATGAAGAGATCTTAGCTCAGGTATTAGATCGTCAAGTTCATAAATTAAGGACCAAGGAAGTTGCTTCTCTTAAAGTATTGTGGAGGAACCAGTTCGTCGAGGAAGACATTTGGGAACCTGAGGCACATATGAATTCTAGATATTCTCACCTATTCATATCTTCCAATGATGCGCATGAAGGTAATATGCCTTATTCCTATCGCTGAGTTGAGATAAATCCTTAAATATAAGTAATAAGGTATCTGGATAGCTTCCTATCAATGAACTAGTTCATGATTATCAAACATGCTAATATTTCCTAGTTTCATGTTCATTCGAGGATGAATGATCCCAAGGGGGAGATATTGTAACACCACTCATGTTTCTGAACTTGGGGTTAAACTAAAAGAATGAAGATTTGTTGATGGTCAGGTTTCACGAGCCAATCTACGACCCAAAAATGATTCCATGGGTCATAGATAGCATCGCAGAAGATGCCTAGTGAAAGTGGAAAATTAAAGAATTCTGGAAGTTGACTTAAGAAATAGTCATACTTTTTCATACGGACCTAAGTAAGTCTCGTAGGTAGAGGCATGGGAAACTAGAAATCTGTCTAAGTATGGGGTCTTCCAATGAAGGGATCTATGACCCGTAAGTTCCTATATGAGCCGTACTGCATGTTTTTGGATCAAATACTATAATTCCAATAGCTCGAAGTTTGTGATACCTTGATCCATGAGATGAGGTATGATCCGTAAGTCATTCCATGGCCTATAGAAGAGGCTTTTGTGGATGGCTCTTATAGTTTTTAGAGAAGGGTAGTTTCATCTTTTCTCACTCTTCTAATCCTAAACCTGTTATTTTTCACTTATTCTTAAATCCCAAAATGTGACTCTCCAATTCATTAAGACTTAAACACTCTCCAAACTCAGAACATAGTTTCAAAAGTGCAAAAGCTAGGGTTTTCAAGAACCTTCTTCAAAATCCTTCAAGAAACTAATTCCCTAGGTATGTAAGGCCTACAAAAATCTTTTTTCACTATTTCACCATCATGTACTACCAGTTTTCTCCAAGTATCAAGTTGTAGTTGGAAACAAAATTTCTTTATTTTGAGAAATTGTTCTTGTTTATGCTATTTTTGAAGAAAAGCATGAAGTTTATTGAATTTTTCTACTTGATTGAGGTCTTAGGTTGGGGTGCTAATTTTCATTGATAAACTAGTTAAACCCTAAAGTTACTATGGAAGTATATGAATTTCCAATTCTTGCTTCAAACATAAGAAAAACATTAGCATAAGTATAGTATGAACAGTGAAGCATGACATCTATGATTTTAGACAATTTTGAGGAAAGTTAAGAGAATGCTAAGTTGGGCTAAGTCCCAAAAGAAGAAAAGTAATACCTAGGGTAGATTATATTCTTTTAACTATGAGCATATGATTATTACTTTTGGGAGTAGTATTGAGCGCCGTCCTTAGCCATATTCCACCCTCATATCATCCTAAACATTCCACAATACTCACTCAAACACTTAGTCATATTTTTCACTCCTAAATTCAAGTCTCAAAACCTCTTCCGAATCTAAGGATTACCTTCAAGCTTCAAGCCTCCATTTTTAATCTTCACCAAGAGTTTCCCCAAAGCTATGGTATGTGGGTTTCAACCATTGAGTCCTTCCACCCATGGTGCCCTAATCTCCTTTTTACTCAATGTGCAAGAGTTAAAGTTGATTTTACAAATGGGTTTACTAGTATGAACATATCTATGAACTATGTCAAAGCTATATAAAGCTGTGACTGTTTTGCTATGATTTGAGTTATAAATCTTAGACCTATTGTAAGATTTGATAAGGGGTTTTGATGTATATTGGGGGTGTTGCATAGTATTGATTGATGGTTTTACAATGGGTTTGCTTGAATAATTTCATCTCTATATTTCATCATTTTATACTACCATTCTACAGCCGTCAAGTGTTTGATAAAATGTCCGATTATGGTTTTTGATGAATTGAAGGTCCAAAGTATGAGATATAATATGATTAGTGTTTTGATGATGAAAAGAGATTATGTAAATGATATATTCTATATAAAATACTACATTATACAATGCTCGATCCAGAAGGACTAAGAGCCCGAATAACCTTGTCGGGGGTGTTAGTACCTTGATAGCCAATCAAGGGGCTAGTGCCTTGATAACCTAGATAGGAGTTTGTACTCATCAACCTAGTGAGTGGTTAGTACCTCACCACCAGGGTGATGGGGTGACATCCTCATCAACCTACCAAGGGGTTTGTACTTTAGAAACCTATCTTGGTCTCTTCTACACATATTAGATCCCATAAATGTATGAGTTACTTCAGCATGTTTTACTTAAGCATTGATCATACATGCTATATTGTTATTTTATACCTATTGCCTATTGTTATGCATTCTGATTTTGATGCCTATCTATTGTTGCATTACATCCTACAAACTTAGTACATTTAAACGTACTAACGCATACTCTTGCCTACATAATACCACCATGTTAGAATCGGTGCCCAAGTTGATCATCCTCCTCCTCCATGTGGCTAGTTCGGTACTACTCAAGCTAGTCGGTGAGTCCTCTGTTCTGGGGACGTTTATCTGTGTTTCTCTTATTATGTATTGAGACACTCTTCTTTATGTTCTATTTTGACTATGAGCGTGAGCCCAGTTGCTTTGTCTTGGCCCCTGAGATTTGACTCTTTGTCTCTTGATTCTGATATTATGCAAGCTTTCCCCTTAGACCCTTTGCCCCTATTCTTACTCTTTATGTCTTTTATATGCTTCCGCGACCGATGATGTGTAATGATAAGTGAAGAGGCTTGTTTGGGGTTCCTTCAGGTTTCCCTATTCGCCGTTTCATGTCTAGCCCTAGGATAGGGTCATGACAAACTTGGTGTCATAGCATTAGGTTATTAGATCCTCGGAGTCCAACACACTGCATCGATTAAAGTCATATTCATAGTTGTGAAACACACCATGACTATAAATAGGGGGCTATGAGGAGTTTAAGGAAATGTTTCCCTTCCTTATTGTGGTAAGTTTTTCCCCCTGACGATTATTCTTTGCTATGCTAGATCATGCCTAACTCTCGAGGAAGAAGGGCCCGAACTCCCGAGGAGCAACCTACCAATGGTGAGCTCCAGGACGCTCTCACTATGCTTGCCCAAGTTTTGGATAGTCAAGTCAACCAAGGGGCCCAAGCCCCTCATGCTACTACATCGGGAGATTGGGTAACGGACTTCATGAGGATGAATCCTCCAGTGTTCTCTGGGTCAAAGGTGGATGAAGATCCACAAGAGTTCATTGATGAGGTGTACAAGATTTTGAATATCATGGGTATTGGGTCGAAAGAAAAGGCGGAGTGAGTGGTGTACCAACTCAAAGGGGTAGCCCAAATATGGTATGATCAATAGAAAAGGGAGAAGGAAAATGGTAATGTGGTTCTTTGAGAGGAGTTCAAAATGGCTTTCCTTAATCGGTTCTTCCCTCTTAAGCTTAGGGAGGCTAAATTGGTGGAATTCATTAACTTGAGACAAGGGTCGATGAGTGTGAGGGAGTATGCACTTAAGTTCAATCAACTTTCAAAGTATGCTCCTCATTTGGTGGCCAATCCTAGATCTAGGACGAATATGTTTGTGATGGGGATCTCCAACTTGGTGAGTGAAGAATGCCAGTCTGCTTTGCTGATTAGTGATATAGACTTGTCCCGATTCATGACATATGCTGAACAAATAGAGGAGGAAAAGTTGAGGAAAAGAAGGGATCATCAGGCCAAGAGGGCCTGTTTTGAGGGTAAATTCCAAAGGGGTGGCCGATTCCATCAAGGCCAAGGATCTTCTCATGCTACTAATAAGGGGCTTGCCAATGACTCCACTAGGCCTCAAGGTGTTGGTGGTATGGCTGCCATTGATATGTGTCCTAAATGTGGAAAAAGTCATAGGGGTCCATGTTTGAAGGCTTCTAATGCATGTTTTTAATGTGGGGAGGTTGGTCTCAAAAAGATGGATTGTCCAAAAAACTGTAGCAAAGGCCGGGGTGCAAATGTGCTCCATTAGGTAGAGGTGGTCCTCAAGGTGGTGCCCCAAGGCACAATCGATTTTATGCACTGCATGGGAGACAACGGGTTGGTGAGATTCCTGATATTTTTATCGATATATTGAAAATCTTTGACTTTGATGTATATGATTTGATTGATCCGGGTGCCACTCTTTTCTTTGTTATCCTTTTTGTTGCTAAAAAGTTCCATGTTGACCCCAAGTTATTACATGAGTTATATGAAATGTCTACCCCTATTGGTGCATCTACTGTTGCTAGGAAAGTTTATAAAAGTTGTCCTATTTGCATCTTGCATAAAGTGTTGCCTTGTGATCTTGTTGAGTTAGATAGGGTCGATTTTGATGTCATTCTTAGGATGGAGTGGTTGCATGCCTACTATACTTCTATTGATTGTAGAACCCGTAGGGTCAAATTCCAATTTCCAAATGAACCTGTCCTTAAGTTAGAAAGTTAAGATGTGGTGGTCAATGGTAGATTCATCTCTTGCATTAAAGCCTGCAAGTTGATCTCTAAGGCGTGTCTTTACCATCTTGTGAGGGTTAGGGATGTGGAATCTAAAGTGCTACCTATATAGTTGGTTCCAGTTGTAAATAAGTTTCTTAATGTCCACAATGACCTTCCTGGTGTTCCTCCCGAAAGGTGACTAGACTTCGAGATTGACCTCCTCGCTGATACTCAACCCATTTCTGTTCCCCCTTACCGTATGGCCCCGACGGAGTTGAATGAGTTGAAGGAGCAATTGAGGGATTTGTTGGAGAAGGGATTTATTAGTCCTAGCAAATTACCTTGGGGTGCACCAGTGCTGTTTATGAAAAAGAATGATGGGTCCTTTAGGATGGGTCCCCTAGGATGTGTATAGACTACTAGCAACTCAATAGGGTCACTATAAAGAGTAGGTATCCTCTTCCAAGAATTGATGATTTGTTTGACCAATTGCAAGGGGCTAGCTATTTCTCTAAGATTGATCTTCGGTCCGGGTATCATCAAGTGAGGGTGAGGGAATGTGATATTCCCAAGATGACTTTTCGGACTAGGTATGGGCATTATGAGTTTGTTGTGATGTCATTTGGGTTGACCAGTGCACCAGCCATCGTCATAGACCTAATGAATAGGGCATTCAAACTATACCTTGATTCTTTTGTTGTGGTCTTCATTGATGATATTTTGATCTATTCACATAGTAGGGAGGAGCAGATGAGTCATTTGAGGGTTGTGTTGCAGAGATGGAGGGAGGAGAAATTGTATGCAAGTATGAAAAGTTGAATTTTGGTTGAAAGAGGTTGCATTCTTAGGACATGTGGTGTCGGGGGATGGTATTAAGGTGGATCCAAAGTAGACCATTGATCCTGTCGGATATTAGGAGCTTCTTGGGCTTAGCAGGTTATTATAGAAGGTTTGTGAATGGGTTCTCCTCCATTGCTTCCCCTATGACCAAATTGACTAAAAAGAAAGTTAAGTTTGTGTGGACCGAAGAGTATGAGAGGAGCTTCCAAACATAAGCTTGAGTCCGCTCCTATATTGTCACTACCGAATAGGCTTGAGGGATTCGTGGTGTATTGTGATGTGTTCGGGGTTGGTTTGGGTTGTGTGTTGATACAACATCGTAAGGTCATAGCTTATGCTTCTAGACAACTCAAGGTACATGAAAGGAACAACCCTACCCATGATCTAAAGTTAGCTGCCATTGTGTTTGCATTAAAAATTTGGCATCACTACTTGTATGGGGTGCATGTTGATGTGTTCACCGATCATAAGAGCCACAAATATGTTTTCACTCAAAAAGATCTCAACTTGACGTAAAGGAGATGGTTAGAACTTCTTAAAGACTATGATGTGAGTGTGCATTATCATCAGGGTAAGGCAAATGTGGTGGCGGATGACTTGAGTAGGGTGTCTATGGGTAGCCTATCTCATGTTGATGGTGGTGAAAAGGAAATGGCTAGGGAGGTGCATTAATTGGCTAGGTTGGGGGTTAGGTTGGAAGAGGTTGGTAGTGGTGATGTTGTTGTTGATGATGGTTCTAAGTCTTTCTTAGTTGATGAGGTGATAGCAAAACAAGATCTTGATTCCTTCTTGCTTGAGTTCAAGGTCTTGGTGAAAGAGGGCAAAGTGGAGGTTTTCTCCTAGGGGGAGATGGTGCACTTAGGTATCAAGGTAGGTTGTGTGTGCCTTGTGTTGATGGTTTGAGGGAGAAAATCCTTGACGAGGCCCACAATTCTTCTTATTCTATCCACCTCGGCCCCACCAAAATGTATAGATATTTGAGGGATATGTATTGGTGGGGAGGCATGAAGAGGGACATTGGCGAATTCGTTTCTGGTTGCCATAGTTGTCAACAAGTGAAAGCCGAACATCAAAGGCCCGGTGGCCTAACCCAAGACATAGAGATTCCTACTTGGAAGTAGGAGGTGATCAATATGGATTTTGTGGTTGGGTTGCCCAAGAGTAGAAAAGGTTTTGATTCCGTTCGGGTTGTGGTTGATAGGATGACAAAATTGGCTCACTTTGTACTTATTAAAACCACATATAGGGCTGAAGATTATGCAAGGTTATACAATCATGACTTGGTAAGGTTGCATGGAGTTCCTTTGTTCATCATATCGGATCGTGGGGCACAATTTACTTCACATTTTTGGAGATCTTTCCCAAGGGGTCTTGGTCCTAGAGTTAAGCTTTCTACGGCTTTCCACCCTCAAACGGATGGCCAAGCCAAGAGGACCATCCAAAACCCTGAGGATATGCTTAGACCATATGTGTTAGAGCTTAAAGGTAGTTGGGATGATCATTTTTCGTTGATTGAGTTTGCCTACAACAATAGCTATTATTCTAGCATCGGTATGGCTCCATTTGAGGCTCTTTATGGTAGACGTTGTAGATCACCGACTGGGTGATTTGAGGTTGGTGAGATGGCTTTGTTGAGACCAGATCTTGTTATGGAGGCTTTGAGAAGGTTAGGATGATTAGATAAAGGTTAAAGATGGCTCAAAGTCGCCAAAAGTCCTATGTTGATATGAAAAGAAGGGACCTTGAATTCAAAGTGGATGATTGAAAGTTTCCCCAATGAAAGGTGTGGTTCATTTTTGTAAAAAAGGGAAGTTGATTCCAAGATATGTTGGTCCTTATGAGGTGATAAACAGGGTTGGAAAGGTAGCTTACGAGTTGATGTTGCCTAGTGAGATGGAATTGGTTCATCCGATGTTTCACATGTCCATGTTGAGGAAATGTGTGGGTAATCTGAACACCATTATGCCTCTTGATATGGTGGGGGTTGTTGATGATAAATTGAGTTATGAGGAGGTTTCGGTTCAGATTTTGGATAGGCAAGTGAAGATATTGAGGAACAAGAAGGTGGCATCTGTTAAGGTCCTTTGGAGGAACCAACAAGTCGAAAGTGCTACATGGGAGGCTGAAGCGGACATAGAAAAGCGGTATCCTTATTTTTTCCACTCCACTTAAGCCTAAGGTACTAATTCTAAGTCTCCCATGTGATTTCAAGTCTTAGATTTCAGCCCCTGTAGAATTCATATGCATTCATGTTTAAGTTGGCAAATTTATGATGATTTTACACTTATGTTGAGATTTTGAAAATGGTGTTTTAAATATAATGTTGCATTCTTGTTGGGGTTGATTTGTTTATGATAACTCTTATCTTGTACGTCTCTTTTACATTCGAGGATGAATTTTTCCAATGGGGAGATATTCAAACGACCCAAAAAGTGTTCGAAAATGTGCCTCGGAAGTGTCTGGAATCATAGTTTTCAAATATCACAAAATTCGTGCCTGATATCGAAAATTTGACTTCATGTTCTTTTTCAAGGGGTCAAAATTGGGGGGGGGGGGGTTACAGATCTAACCCGATTTTAGAGTAACCATATCAAAATTCAAAATTTCCAAATGTCAATTTCCAGAGAGCAAAGCGCGCCGCTTCCGCAACGCGCAGAGGTATTATTTTGTGACTATTTTTTTTCAACTCGGTCCAAGACTTTTAATTTTAAGACTAAGTGTTCCCAAATGTGTATTTATCTATACTTAGCCATATTTCACCCTCATATCATTCTAAGCATTCTCCATCACTCACTCAAACACGTAGCCATATTTTTCACTCCAAAATTCAAGTCTCAAAACCTCTTCTGGATCTAAGGATTTCCTTCAAGCTTCAAGCCTCCATTTTCAATCTTCACCAAGAGTTTCTCCAAAGTTAAGGTATGTGGGTTTCAACCATTATGTCCTTCCACCCATGATGCCCTAATCTCCTTTTTACTCAATTTGCATGATTTGAAATTGATTTTAAAAATGGTCTTACTAGTTGGAACATGTCTATGAACTATGTCAAAGCTATGTAAAGTTGTGACTGTTTTGCTATGTTTTGAGCTATAAATCTAGTAGGACCTATTGTAAGATTTGATGAGGGTTTTGATGTATATTGCTTGGGGTTATTGCAAGGTGTTGATTGATGGTCTTACAATGGATTTGCTTGCATGATTTCATCTCTACATTTCATTGTTTTATACTACCATTTCGCACCTGCCAAGTGTTTCATAAAATGTCTGGTTATAGTTTCTTGAGGAATTGAAGGTCCATAGCATGAGATGCGATATGATTTATGTTATGATGATGAAAAGAGCTTATGTATATGATATATTTTATATAAAGTATTGCATTAGACCATGCTTGATCCAGGGGGACTAAGTGCCTGGATAACCTTGTCGGAGGGTTAGTACCTTGGTAGCCAATCAAGAGGCTTGTGCCTTGATAACCTAGATGGAGGCTTGTACTCATCAACCTAGTGAGGGGTTTGTACCTGACCACCAGGGTGATGTGGTTGCATCATCATCAACCAACCAAGGGGTTTATACTTTGGAAATCTAGCTTGGTCACTTCTATACATATGATATCCTATATGAACATGAGTTACTTAAGCAGGCTTTACTTAAGCATTGATCATACATGACATATTGTTATATTATGCCTATTTCCTATTGTTATGCATTTTGATTATGATGCCTATCTCTTGTTGCATTGCATCTACATACTTAGTACATTCAAACGTACTATCGCATACTCTTGCCTACATGATATCACCATGTAGGACCTGGTGCCCAAGTTGATCATCCTCCTCCTCCACGTGGCTAGTTCGGTACTACTCAAGCTAGTCGGTGGGTCCTCCATTCCGGGGACGTTTATCTATGTTTCTTTTATTGTATTGACACACTCTTCTTTATGTTCTATTTTGACTATGAGGGTGAGCCCGATTGCTTTGTCTTGGCCCCCGATCTTATCTATGTAGTAGAGGTGTTTGTTGGACATGCTATGTATCTATGATATGAGCTTGGACTCTTTGTCTCTTGATTATGATGTTATGCAAGCTTTCCCCTTAGCCTCTTTACCCCTATTCTTACTCTTTATGTCTTTTATATGCTTCCGCGTTCGATGATGTGTAATGATAAGTTAAGAGGCTTATTTGGGGTTTTCCCATTCTCCGTGTCACGTCTAGGACCTAGGCTTGGGTCATGACACAAAAACCCATACTAGATATGGAAAATTGGAAAGGAAAAGAAAAGGAAATAGAAAGAGCGACTAATAACGAAAAACACATGATAGTATGCAAATACCAGACAATTAACATATATAAGATAGATAATGACCACACTGGCTAATTTCTACTAGCCTACTATACCCCATGCCAGGCATCAAC
Organism: Solanum medicagineum; assembly: GCA_026153255.1. NCBI lineage: Eukaryota > Viridiplantae > Streptophyta > Magnoliopsida > Solanales > Solanaceae > Solanum > Solanum medicagineum. The sequence continues at coordinate 33,392 of JAPFFP010060853.1, read as the reverse complement.
CTAACCCTTCTAACCTATTAGCCTACTACTCTTATTCGTGACCTCCGCTCCTTCCTATCTAAGGTCATGTCCTCGACGATATCAAGTTTCACCATATCTTGTCTGATCATCTCCCCTTAATGCTTCCTTGGTCTACCTATACTCCTTTGAATAAATCCCAAATCTAACCTCTCGCACCTCATAATAGGAGCATCAGTACTCCTTCTCTACATGTGCCCAAACATCGCATTCTTGCTTCCCTCGTCTTATCAGCTACAGGTGACACCTCGAACTTCTCCCGAATGGTCTCATTCCTAATCTTATCACTCCTAGTATGTCCACATATCCATCTCAACATCCTCATCACTGCGACCTACATCTTTTGGAAATGTGAGTTTTTTGATTAGCCAACGCTGCACCCTATGCAGTAAAGGCGATCTAACCACCCCCCTATAAAATTTACCTTTGAGTTTAGGTGCTATCATGTTATCACACAATACTCCAGAGACAAGCCTCCATTTCGTCCATGCTTCCCCAATATAGAGTATGACATCACCATCGATATTGTCATTACTCCGGATAATGGACCCAAGATATGTAATGTTTTCTCTCTTGGGAATAGGTTGAGTGGCAAGCCTCACATCAATGTCTGATTCACCCCTCGCCACACTGAATTTGCACTCTAAGTATTCTATTTTGGTCCTGCTTAGTTTGGACCTTTTAGATTCCAAAGCATGTCTCCAAACCTCCAATCTAACATTAACTTAAGCCCTAGTCGCATCAATCAGTACTATGTCATCTGCAAATAGCATACACCATTGAACCTCCTCTTTAATAGATCGTGTCAGCTCATCCATCACCAAGGCAAATAGAAAAGGGCTCAATAGAGATCCTTGATGAAGTCCCATCTCAATAGGAAATACTTAGAGTCTCCTCCCACCGTTCTAACCCGAGTTTTGGCTCCATCGTGCACATCTCTTATCACCTTAATATATGTCATTGGAATACCTTTCACCTCTACACACCTCCATAGGACATTCCTCGAAACTTTGTCATAGGACTTCTCGAGATCAACGAACACCATATGAAGGTCCTTCTTTCTTTCCATATATTTCTCCAATAATCTTGCAACAAGATGAATTACTTCAATAGTCGACCGTCCCAGCATGAAAAAAAATTGATTCTCTAAAATAGACACTTCTTTTCTCGCCCTCATCTCCACCACTCTCTCCCAGACCTTCATAGTGTGGATTAACAATTTGATACCTCTGTAATTTTTACAGTTTTGTAGATCACCCTCATTCTTGTACAATGGAACCATTGTACTCCTTCTATATTCATCGGGCATCTTGGCAGTCTTCATGATAGCATTGAACAGTCTAGTCAACCACTCTATGCCATACTTGACCATGGTTTCCAAAATTCTTCCAGGATCTCATCGGGTCTGATCGTCCTCCCTTTCCTCATCCTAATAATAAGATGTCTAACATCCTCAACTCTAAAGCACCTACAATATCCAAATTCTCGATGACTATCGGAGTGTGCCAACTCACCCAACTCGATATCTCTATCTCCTTTTTCATTTAAGAGTTATAAAAGTAAGATTGCCACCTTAGCTTAATAGAAGACTCATCCACCAACACCTTCATCCTCTTTCTTGATGCACTTCACTTGGTCCAAGTCATGCGCTTTCGTTTCTCTATCTTTAGCGAGCCTATATAATCTCTTGTGCCCACCTTTATCACTTAGCTTGACATATATATGCTCAAATGCTACTGTCTTAGCACTTATCATCACCATCTTCACTTCTGTCTTTTCCAACTTATAGGTCTCCTTAAGCCTTCATTTTTCATCCCCATCCCTACACTCCAACCTTTTCGTATACTCAATCTTCTTAGCTTTCACTTTGCCTTAGACTTAATCATTCCACCACCAATCGCCTTGATGTACACCCAATGGTCCCTATTGAAACCCTTAGTACCTTGGTAGCTACTTTTGTAATGCAACTAGCAGTAGTGTACAATATGTTGTTCATATCTCAACCACAACTCCAAGCCTCTAAACTACTTAGTTTTTCTTCCATGTCTCATGAAAGGGTAGGAGTCAGGTCTCCCAATCTAATCCTTGGTAGGGTATTAAAAACCTTCATCTTATTTCCTCTCTTAATCTCTAAATCCATCACTAGAAGCTTATACTGAGTGGAAATATTTTCACTCAGAATAACTTGGAAATCCTTACAAAGGCTTCTATCACCGTTTTAGAGAAGTAAGTAGCCAATTTGAGTCTGAGTTACCATACTGCGAAAGGTAATCAAGTGATTTTCCCTCTTCGGGAAATATGAGTTAGCAATAACTAACTCAAAGGCTTTGGAAAGATCCAAGAGAGACATCCCACATCCATTCCCACCTCCATTCCTCTCTCCAAAACCAAAGCCTCCATGAACATCTTCAAACCCCTTAGTTGTTGTCCGAATATTCCTTTTACAGTCACCTCTAATGAGGATTTTTTCTATCTTTGGTATGCCTCTCACAATCTCATCTAACTCTTCCCAAAAGAGTGACTTCCTTATCCAAGCCTATATGAGGTGCATAGGCACTCACTACATTCACTACAGGACTACCAAACACAAGTTTTATAGACATCATCCTATCATTAAACTTCCTTACCTCAACTACATATTCCCTAAGGTCCTTGTTTACTAGGATATCTACACTATTTCTATCCCTATACCCACCCGTATACCATAACTTAAACCCATATGTCCCGAGCTTTGGCACCTACCCATCTGGTCTCCTGAACATATGCTATATTAATATGCCTCCTCTTAAGACACTTCACCAGCTCTATGGATTCCATGACCCTACCCTTAACTTAAAAAGGCCTGTGCCCCTCTTACCACCCTTACCCCTTACCTTCGACCACAATTGATGACATGAACCTAGTCCACCATTAGCTCCTGACGTCATTAAACTAAAAACTAATAACTCACTACAAAAAGTAAAATATAGGTAAGCTACTAATCACATAATCAGATACAAGTCAAAATCGCAAACTATACTAAAATAATAAGCTAATAAGCAAACCCAATAATATAAAACATGGTATACTAATTGAATAAGCAAATATATAGAAAAAATCAAAGTAGCAAAGAGTATATTCAGGAAAATAGTTGACAATTAAAAACTTTAAAAAACTCCCTAACAAATAAATTCTACACAAAACAAAAAGGAACAGGAAATCTAGAGCAATGAGCAAAATATTCAAAATATTAATGAAGAACAAGAAGTAAATATTCAAACTGATCAAAATGTAATATCAAAAATCTGACCAGGGAATAAACTCACAAATTGAAGTAATACAGTCAAGAAGTAGAGGAAGGGGAGGAACGATAGAACCCAGGTTGATTTTTATCTAGAAGAGGTGTCGTCGAGAAATAGTCACTGGATTTTTTGAAATCTATTTCTGGCCAAAAATTTCACGCTAGAGTCCCCAAAATCTAACTAATAGAGGCTGATTGGAAGCATTGCCGGGAAACTCTTATAGTGATAGGGTCTGAATCTGCAAGAAAGATGGAATAGTCTACACAATTTTGACGTAAAATCAATAACACCACTTCATTAGAAAACACAAGTTGGATAGGAAACATGATATCACCCAAGCTACACCTCTTTTTTTAGGCTAAAGCGGCCATTGTCAAGATATAGAACCTACCCAAGGTTAGGGTCGAACCCAAGAGAATATGGTAGACTTAGAAGAATTCAGTGTTGCAATTTGGGTTTCTTAACCAACTTATCCCCCCAAAAAGGGGGGGTTATAATAACAAGTAAAGAGTAATCCTAACTAGCACAAAGGTTTAACCAATATGGAGAGAAACTAGGGTATTGTGTTCCCCATGATTCCTTAACTTAGTATCACCATATAATCAAATTCTTTCATAATGTGTAGCATACAAAACAATAAGTTAAGTTCACCAAATCTTCTGTCCCAGGCGAGAGGCAAATTTCACTACGTGACTTGGTCCATCCCTGCAGTGTGACATTACTAACCCTTACCTATTGTCCCAGGACAACCTCCCCTTAGCCAGTTCGGCTGATTAGATGAGAAACATCGATAGAATCCTGCTAACTAATCTCTTTTCCTATTCATTACTACCTTGGTCCAGTCAATAACACTAGGTGGGTTCTAATGTTGGCCACCACTAGAAAACATGCAAAATGAAGAGAATTAATCAATAGATACATGCACACTTTTCAAGAATTACTAATTATTTGGTTTTACCTTGTTAGTTTTTCATGGTTCCCACAACCCTAGTTGTGGATTTAGCTACTCATGATCTATGTAAATGCAAGACTCATGAATTAGAATAACACGATAGAGTACTTACACAATTTAATTAAGCACAAGAAAATCAAAAACTTCAATGAGAATCACGAGATTGTAATTAGAAGATGAAACTCAAGTTTACAAGTGTTTCTCAACTCTCCAATATTTTTCTCTAATATATCTTGCTGCTCTAGAAAATTAACCTACAAACCTATTTATAGTGTTTAAAATACAAATCCAAGACAAAATAGGATAACTGGGTCGGCACGCTCCACGAAGTGCTCTATGGGTCGTAAAGTGGTTTATGGCTCGTAGGTCGGGCTTTCATACCTTGTTGCTGAAATTATGGACTTGGCTTCTATGAAACGCCTCTATGGCCTGGAAAATGTTATATGGCCCGTAGGGGGTTTCGTCTGATGAAACTTCAGAAAGTCCTCCTTCTCCGATTCTCAGGGTACGAGACTTGATCTACGACTTGTAAATTGTTTCACGTCTCGTCTGCATGTTCGTAGACCAACCTTCAGAAATCCACCCCTCACTGGAATTCGACATGAAACCTCCTTCACGTCCCATAAAGGGTCTTGTGGATCCTCAAAATCAACAACTTCTGCATATTCTTCCCAAAATCAATGCCAACCCTGAAATCTTGCAAAACAAACACAAAAACAAATCAAACATACTAACATCGCATTGAGAACATAGAAAATTTCAAGTTTTAAGCATAAAAAATGTTGTATTTTGACAACACATCCACACCCTCAACTTAATTGCTTTTCCTCAAGCAACAGACTCAATCTATATAAGAAGCAAAGTAAAACATAGACCTCAACCTAATGGCATATATCTCCTCAAAGTTAAGCACAAATAACCACACTACTTTTTAAAAACACAATCAGATAGCTATCCAGCAAACCAATACAGACTAATGCATGTGAAAATGCAACTATGACAAGTAAGGTACTATCAACAAGCCACAATCACTGCATAAGTCTAATGTTAACAATGTAATGCAAGTGCCCTCACAGAAAGAAGTCCCATATCTCACTCTCAATGATATTTTCATGTATAATCTTGGGACGATGCAAAATCACTTACTCCAACAAATGAAATTCAAGTATCATGCTCAATACCATATGCTTGCCCCTATACTCATGACTAAGACCTTTGACCTCCTGGACTAGAATCACTTTTACTTTTCAGGCTTGCAATGTAGGCTCAATGGGCTTCGGTATGATGTTTTAGAAACAATAGTGACTAAAGGCTCTCCTTAACACTACATTTTTGTACACTTTTGCCCTACCAACACTATTACTTTCATTTTGTTCTCCCTTTTCTCCTATTTCAAACATTTCTGGGTGCTCTCCTTTCATTTTTCAGCCTTTTGCCTTGTATTTACACTTTATTTTTCTTTTTATCTCACAACTAAGACATCACTTATTTTTCTTGCACCAAGTACACATTTTAATCTATTTCCACAACTTTTCCCCTCATTTTGTGTTTTACCCTTACACTAGCTACCCTCAACTTAGGCTTTTAGCCTAAGTTGAGGTGCACATTATCCAATCTCAAAACCAGGGCCACTTTTGGTAGCCACCCTCAACTTAGGTTTTTTGCATCAGTCAAGATTCACAATGTTCAAAGAAGGAACAAGGCCAATTTCAGGATTTTACAACGAATAAGGCTAGGTAATTTAGTTTTTTACAAAGAAGAGGTATATGCTAGGCTCAAACATTAGGATCAAGAGATATTTTTACAAATTTGCTTAGTTACTTAGGCTAAGTGGACTGTTATGAACAATGACCTAAGATCTTTTCCTAATCCAGCTAACTGACAGTCTAAATCGAGTAAAAGGGCAAGTTCTGAACTGAAACATTGTACACGAATTAGCAAATTAAGCTCACACTCACATGGCACTGATTACTCTATCAACACAGACTCTCCATTCATGCTTTTTCTCTCAATTTATCCTCATTTATAAGAACAAGCACTGTCAACCCACTTAAGCATGCATGGTTGCTATCTAGACTAACTGATAAGAAATTTGGTGGTATTATTTTTCACAAAAAACACAAAAGCATACATATGCCACAGATATCAGTAATATATGCTACGAATACTACCAAACTATCCTAAACATGTCGGTTCAACTGAAAGTAAATACCCATAGGGAAAAAGAACATATGCAAGAAAAACCCTAGGATTCAAAAATTGGGATAGTGATAGATCAAAGCTAATTAGACTTCACTAAGGCCCATAAATAGCCACATCCCCATCAATAAAGAGGTGCATTCTTGTCAATGCATGCAATCAAAATAAAATAAAGTATCAAGGTCAGAAAAACATACCTAGGCGCCTCAGTGCTAGTGTATGGCTGAGTCTGGCCACTCTCAACCTACGTGGAGGCCTCCTCAGTAGTAGTACCATAGTCGGAGGGGCTAAAACCCCTCACTTGATCGATCGCACGAGCCTATTATAACTCCTCTTCCTACCTCGATTGCCACAGGACAAGCTCTAGCTCCTCCTACTCTGTCAGCCTCACATGCAACCATACTGCATCAGGATCATCATGTGGGTGGGGCCTCCATCAGGACCCAAGCCTAGGGCCTAGATATGGCACAGCGAATGGGAACCTAAAGGGACCCCAAAGAAGCCTCTTATAATATCATTTACACATCCTTGGTCGCGAAAGCAATTAAATAACAATAAGAGAATATAAATAAGGATAAGGGACTAGGGGAAGTCTTTCATAGAATAAATCATCAAAGGAGTCAAAGCTCAAAGAATAAATACATAACTTCTCCAACAACACCTCTAACATAGATTGGGCGGGAGCCAAGAGAACTTTTCGAGCTCACCCTCATAGTCATAAGCATCTAAACAAAGAAAGGAGTCTTTATATTACGTAGGATCAATAGCTATGATCCTCGGAGTTGAGGACTCACCAAGCTTGCATTAAGAGATAGTACTAGCCACGTGGAAGAGGAGGATGATCAAGTGAAGCTCCGGTTCCTACATGGTAACATCATGTAGGCATAGAGTATACGTTAGTGTGTTTGAATGTACTAAGTATGTAGGATGCAATGCCACAAGAAATAAGCGACTTAGTCAAAATACCTATGCATAGGGAATAGAAAGTACTATAACAATATGGCATGCATGATCAATGCTCAAAGTAAAACATACTTATATAGAACATAGTACATGCGAAGGAAGAGACCATCATCATAGACCAAACATATAATACTTGGAATCCAAGGCCTAGCACCCCGTTGGAAGGTGATTAAGGTATCTACCCCTCAATTGGTAGTATGGGCCTAGCATCCTCCGACAAGGTGTCAAGGTATATACCCCTCAACGTGGTAGTACAGCCCAAGCACCCCCAAAAAGGTGGTAAAGGTATATACCCCTCAACGTGGTAGTATGGGCCTAGCTCCCCCGACAAGGTGGTCAAGGTATCTACCCCTCAACTTGGTAGTACGGGCCTAGCACCCCCCGACAAGGTGATTGAGGCATAGCACCCCCTCAATAGGGTGTGGTCAATTACAACAATATTATGACTATGAAGGTGAGACCGGAATGTGTTCGTGGGCCCCGCTCAATTCCATGTTTAGAGGTATTGTTGGACAAATGATATAATTATGCTTGAGATTTGACTCTTTTGATGATTTATGCTATTAAAGACTTCCCTTAGTCCCTTCTATCCCTATGTATACTCTCTTGTTGTTGTTAATTGCTTCCACGACCAAGGATGTGTAAATGATATACTAAGAGGTTTGTTTTAGGTCTCTTCGGGTTCCCATTCGTCGTATCACGTCTAGGCCCTACGCTTTGGTCATGATAAACCTGGTATCAGAGCACTATTTTGTTAATGGTCCTCGACATCTAACACACTGCGTCGATTAGAGTCTTGTTCATGGTTGTGAAGTGTACCACAATTATGACCAAGAGGCTATGAGGTATTTTAGGAAATGTCTCCCTTCTTCTTGATCTATGTCATGCAATAGGAGTTAAGGTAAGGCTTTCCCCTAATGAACGTTCCTTGCTATGCGAAATCATGCCTATCCCAAGAGGAAGAAGAGCTCATACACCCGAAGAACAATCAGCTCATGAAGAGTTCCGGGATGCTATTGCCATGTTAGCTCAAGCCATGACTAATCAAATCAACCAAGGGGCCCAATCCCCTAATGCTCATACTCCGGCTTCTAGGGTAAGAGACTTTGTGAGAATGAACCCACCGGAGTTCCATGGGTCTAAAGTGGATGAGGATCCTCAAGAATTTATTGATGAGGTGTACAAAGTGTTGTCTATTATGGGTGTTAGATAGGAGGAGAAAGCAAAGTTGGTAGCCTACCAACTGAAAAAGGTGGCCCAAATATAGTTTACTCAATGGAAGGAGGAGAAGGGGAACAATAATATGATCCTTTAGGAGGAGTTTAAGGCGGTATTTCTCAATCGATTCTTCCCTCTTGAGCTAACAGAGGCTAAAATGATGGAATTCATGAATTTAAAGCAAGAGTTGATGAGTGCGAGGGAGTATGCCCTCAAGTTCAACCAACTCTCTAAATATGCTTCCCAATTGGTGGCCGAGCCAAGGAATAGGATGAATAAGTTAATGATGGGTGTATCCGATTTGGTGAATGAGGAGTGTCGTGCCACCATGTTGATAAGTGATATGGATTTGTCCCGCATAATGACTTATACCGGAAAATTGGAGGGGGAAAAGTTGAGAAAGAGAAGAGGTAATGAGGCTAAGAGGGCTTATTTTGAAGATAGATTCCAAGGTCCCAATGGCGGCCAGTTTCATCAAGGCCAAGGGTCTTCAAACCCTCATAATAGAAGGTTTGCTAATGATAACCAAAAGGTTTAAGATGGTGGTGTGGTGCCTAATGCTATGTGTCCATGATATGGTAGAGGCTATAATGGCCCATGTTTGAGGAACACTTATGCTTGCTATAGTTGTGGAGAAGTGGGTCGCAAGATGATTGATTGTCCTCGTAATCGCAACAAGGGTAGAGATGGCCTTCCACAAGGCCTGATACCATGTAGGGCAGGGAGGAGGCAAGCGGGGGCCAAGCGGACACAATGGACGGGACCGGGACCCTGACGGCTCGCATAGGTTATAGGCGGTGTGGGACTATGTGCCATGCGAGATCACATGAGGCACCACTACCACAATGTTTTCAACGTGCATGTCCATAATAAGTGGCATGCCATCCCATGTCCGCTTGGTTTCTGACACAATGGCAACCTGACCGACCAAGCAATAAACCACACGACCATTTTTTCAGTTTTTTCGAGCTTTACACATAGGCTTGAAGTGGCTTTCCCTGGCCTATAGCGTCGTTTCAACTTAGCCCTCCTCAAGTCTTTTTCTGGTCATATCGGCTTACATGGCTTAGTTCTCCTTCCATAGGCTATTGTACGCATAACTTGCAGCGTAAGGGTAAACATTAACAAAACTGTATTACTGGTGCCTAGTTTATATTGTGTAACCTATTGAGTCATCTGTTTCCCAATGAGCAGTAGCTCGCCAGTGTGTTGCCTTGGACCCCTCCCTGCTCCTCTCAGAATATGGGACTGAACAACCCATCTCCTTCCAAGAGAGAAGAACAAGAGAAAGCTTGGCCAATAATCATATTATTCAGACAGAAAGTGTATTTACAAAAATTGTAGTAACTTTGAGAGAATTTCCTAAGGATATTTCTCTCACGCTCTAGACTCTAGACTAAGGACTTGTCTTAAGCTTTCTCTGATTTGCTGTTGGGTTTAGGATTTTTGTATCTTAAGACTTAGCCTTCCTTTTATAGGAGAAGGTTGGCATCACAAACCGACTTAAAATAAAAACATATCACACATGGCACACCATTTTAGGAATGAATGGGCCCTACTTTATTCTAAAAATAGTAAACGTATCTAAAATTAGTAAGTCTTATCAAGACAAACAATCTTTATCTAATTTATTCAAATCAGGACCCACCTAACATGTTAACAGGGCCTACTAAAACAAAACACAAAAGCAAAAGTATGATATTGGCATGTGATAGCATGTGCAAGCTGGTGAGTCAGCCACTTGTAGGCGGCTGCAAGCATATGTGTAAGCTACTTGTAGACATTTGGCAAGTTGATGGGTAAGCTACTTGTTGGCAGCATGCAAGCAGGTGCGCAAGCTACTTGTAGGTGGCTTTCAAGCAGGTGGGTAAGCTACTGGTATGGATGCTTGGTGATAAAGAATTGCGGCTGGCTTATGGACAAAGTTTGTGCTATTCTTGGTGGCAAAGGATTACGGCTGACTTGGGGACAAAGTTTGTGGTTTTCTTGGTGCCAAAGGATTACAATTGACTTGGGGACAAAATTTGGGTAAGCTTGGTGCTAAAGGACTGAGGCTAACTTGGTGAGGAAGTAGGTAATTTTGGCAGGTAATTTGGGTAAGTGGTAACTTTTGTAGAGGTGTATGGTGAAACTTACATATGTAATCGGATAGCATCAGACTATGCAGAGGTTGAAGATGTCGCCGGCGGGTGTGAGTATCCTATTTCTATCCACCAATCGACGTTGTGTTTCTTCCTGCCTAGCTGTCTATTCTCAATGCCTCTTTTGAGTGATATGGTGAAGTCTGTTCCTGCTCAATAACCCTGCAACATTGTGAACCCATTTTTGTGGCGGAAGATTCAGCCTGATGCTGGTCATCTTTTGGGTGACTTAATCTCTAATGATCTCGAATGGAACATTGTATTCTCTAGCAACTTGTTGGACCTCCTCCTAGTGATGATGGTCGCCGGTGTAGTTTCATCGTGCTCCTTCTCTGGGCCATATCTCCTTTGGGATGCATCTATTCTGCTAGAAGATGATTCATTGTTCCTCATGATACTCGACTTCCAAAGACAAAATAGAGACTGGGAATTTCCAACATAGGGAACTTTCCGGTCGGGCCTGGACCTGTCTATTGATTATCTTCATTGACCTGTGCAACATGAAGACCTTGGCCTCGTAGGAATTTTTGAAGCAACGCACCCACCATCTCCTTGGTCGGAATCAAAGTAGGAACTTCTGTAAGGGTGGTGTGATTCTGTCAAAATCCCTAAACAGGTTGCACTTGAACTCGATAAGGATATAGTATTGGTGACATAAGTAGCAAAACAGCCATAGCAGTTCCTGGGGAAAATCATCTGCCATGACAAATAATACGTGGCAGAATAGGTACTTCGGGTGGACTCCAAAGGGTTAAAGGATGGATCCTCCTTATTTCCTGAACAGATGGAGATTGTAGAACATCCTTCTTTCTATCATGATTGATGGATCAAAGGGATTCCCAAAGTAGGTGAACAATTCCAGTGGGTGGTCCGCAATTCCATCTGGAGGTGTTGGTGGTCTTCTGATAATTAAGATGGACGCGGGGTTTTCAGCATCAATGTCTTCACCGGAGAGGTGGAATAACTTGGAGACAGTGGTGTATCGGTTGAACTATTTTCTGAAAGCTATTCTCCTTGTTCTAATCTCAAGGCGATCCTTGAGTTGTCTGAAGATGTCGAACCCAACAATGAGATCTCTTCTAGGGATTGTTGAACCAAGGAGTTTGGTCCTGAACTGCAAACCTGGGAAGAACTCGATTACGACCGGGTGCCTGGTGATTAGCTTGGTCGTCAGGATTTCTCTTGATGGCGTACTAAAGTTCAGAAGTGAGACATCAGTGATCATCGGGTAGGACTGTTGGCTTGAGGATAGATGATGTGGCCCCTGTATCCATAAGTGCAATTACGTGCATCGGATTATCCCGTTTGGATGAGAAGATAGCCAGCAGAATGTGTGGGGTGTCAACCTCATTATTCATTCCTAGTTTGGATATCTGGTAATGTTGTGGCCGGATTCATCAGTTTTGTTGCCATCGTCTTCTACTGCTTCGTACACATCTAGGGAGAAGTGTGTTTCGCCAGTTGGTTCATCCTCCATGGAGAAGACGGACTCTCTAAGTCATCGTCTCTACTGAGATAGATGCCTGTCTGGTTAGCTATTTCATCGAACAGTTGGAAGATCTTGACTGATTTTCTGGACTGCGGGCGGTTTTTTGCAAGTGTCCATGTTTATTGCATAGGAAGCACCGGTTTCTTTTGTCATGGTTCCCTAGACTTCTCCTCCTGAAATATCTGGTGTGGCAAGTCATCCTTGACCTTGTGTCTGGAGGTCAGGGCAGCTTGAACCTCTTGTACTGTTTGTGGATCTTCCATCTTGCTCAACGGCTTGAGCACGCACAATCGGACTTGGTGACTAAGTTACTTTTATTGCATGGCTTATCAAGTGCTGGGTAGCTATGGACAATCTGTTTCAGGACAAACCTCTTTGTGCAAATGTTGTCCAATGCTTAGAAGTTGCCTGCCTAATGTAGCTGATGTGTGGGGCAGTTATGGTCTTAAAATTTTCTTCTATGATCGTCATGGCGTGCCCTGCTAACATCTTAGGTAGTGGTGACATGAATGCTTGCTTCAAACTAGGGTCTCCACCTAGATCAAAGTAGATTCTTTCCATCTTCTGGAAATGGATATCGATGACATTTCTGTCATATGACATGCATTTCATCTCGAAGAGCTGTCTCCGTGGCTTCGCTCTTCGTTGGTCGGTATCTCCACAGAAGACTTCCGTGAGGATGTTCAGGTTGCCTGTGAAGTCTTGGGATGTGAGGAAGTAGTTGTGATCTTGCAATCCTAGCGCGTTCCACAAATCCCTAAAAACACCGGAGAACCTCGAAGTGAACTCTGACAGTTACGCTCGACCAAATTCTTGGTGACTATCTAAGTGTAGAAGTCTTGGATACTTTGAGGCCACTGTGAAACTTTAACATCGTCGAGGGTGAAATTTTGAAAGCCGATTCCAACTTGCTTTGGAGATGTGGTCGCTGGTTCTGGCCTTTGTTCTGGGATAGGATCCTCTGTCATGCCATCCTCATTGTCGTTTGCTTTAGAGACTTCAGGTTCTTTGTACTAGTTTATGAAGAGTGGGGGATAGTCCTCCTCATCTGATGTTAGTGATGATTCTGCAATGGCTTCCACATATTCCTGGGAATCGTCAACATATTCCTGGGAATCAGTTGATGGCAAATCTTCACTATCTTGGATGTATCCTTCTGAGGGACAATTATCCTCAGTTGAGAACTCCAAGGTGATGTTTTCTAGTTGTTCATTGTATCAGAGATCTTTGTTGAATGGAACTTCAGATTATAAGGTGGATTCATCTTGTTGGTCATTTAATTCGAACTTTTCATCGATTGCTCTGAGGTAATTATCAGTTAGATAGTCCTCTTTTAAGGTGTAAAGCTCCAGAACCTCGTGATCGGATCTGATCGGCTTAGGTTCGGCGAAGCCATGATTTTTTAGGCTTCCAGTCCTCTTTATTGACGGATCTGATCATATCATCCCATGCTCTATCGTCATCTATTGGTTCTGGTGATGATATTGTGTAATTGTCAAAGCTTGGATGTGGAAAGACTGGGTACTTCCTGCAGTTGCAATAGATGCACCTTGAGGTTTTGTTCTTTTTTTGTCAGTGTTGCATCTGGTAATCATCATGGTTCCTGGGTCCGTATCTTTCTTTCTTTTCACCTTTTGTTGTGCTCTTCAACCTGCTTTTGGGTTGCCGCTGCTATATTCATTCTCTCCCACACGAACTTAGCTATGTCAAACTCTGGTTGGTCCTTTTGTTGGGAAGCTTGAGGTGTACCATAGAAAAACTTATGCATGAAGCTCTCCTGCTTCAGCGGGGAGTAAGGCTGTGAGCACAAGACTACCATATTTCAAGCTCTGAATCTGCTCCTTAAGGGTAGCTATATCATTCCTTTGTTGTTCAAAGAAGTGAGATAGTGATATTCCTGGTGGATATAAATCAAACTATATAGTTTTCAATCTATATTCCAGTGCTCAAATAAGTCCGACATATTGGTTGGACGTCTATGTCATCTTATTTTCCATCAAGTCTATCTTTGTTTAAATCTTGCCTTGAGACTGGATGATGTGATTGATGGAATGACCGATGCTGGACAACGTCTTGTTCTAGACCATTGCATTTTATGATTGCTAGTTGAGGGTTGCCTTTATGTCGCCTTGTGGCATATGTTCTCCCGTTGGTAGGATAACTTTCTTGTGTGGTATTTTTGGAGCGTAGCTCAGGTTATCCCTTTCAAAAGGTTGGTATGGGGGAAAATCATATGAGGTGTTGGAGCCTGTGGGTGATGGCATGAATAGTGGAGGTGTAGGCTTATTTGTGGAGGTAGGATTTGATGGAGATGATAAAGGTGGTCACTCCAGAGGGTAATTGGAGAGAAGGAATGGATAATTATCCTCCTCTCTTGGTTTCCAAGCATCTTCGTACCGGAAATGGTCATCTTCACTGCTATCATAATTATGTTCCTCATCTTCTTGGCATTCTTTGCAGTCATAGTTGGCATCCCATGTGTTGTGCCCATTGAAAGGACACTTGAACCAAAATTGAGCATTACCATCCTGTGCAAACTACTTGATCCAATTATCAAACGGTTGCGGATGAGCACAAAATTCAACTGCAAGTATAGAATTTTTAGTAACTTCTTGGAGATTTTTGGGGTGAGAGTGGTCAAAGATTATGGCGACTGTTTCATCGGGTTTTCTAGTGAAAGTACGCTCAGTGGACTAGAGAGGTTGAGGGGGATTTCTCAACTTCTCGTAATTTGTGACACATGAGGTAGGGAAAATGTTGACGAGTTCCTCTTTGCTGATTTGTCTAGGGTTCCAGATAAACTGAGTCATTCGTTGGTGACCTCTATAGTGAGCAAGAGAGCATCTTGGCCACCAGGGAGTGATAGGTCCATGGCATGGTTCTGAACTGTCCAAGCTAGCTGGTAGTGTAAAGTTGCCTGGATAGCATCTCTAGCTTGTGTAGCTCTGAGTATCTAGACCTGGATTTTCAACAACTTTGTGAGGTACGGATCATGCAGGGACATGTTGAAGTTGGGATAGATCGTGACGAACATAGTCCTGGCATTGAGGGTGATGTCAGAGGTGCCCAAATTTGCATTTTGGTACTCGTTGTATCGGGTATCCAAGAGGGAAAGACGTGCCACTATTGGCTAGCCGTTTCTTCCGTGATACATCAAAACAACTCTAATGGCACCAAAATGGATATGGGTGAACCCCAAGCTTTTCCACTAGCATGGAAAATCCTCTGGTATCTGCAGTGTGATGAATTGTTCTTCTTGGGTCGCAAGAATAGGGTGCTGGTCAAGTTTTGAGGCAGCATTATATTCTTTCACTCCTATGGGTTTAGGTTGTACTAGGGAGCGTATTTGCAACCAAGGATTACAGGTCCTTTTGGCAAAGGCATAGTATGTGTTCTGTAGAGGTAGATATGTAGAGGATATTTTCTTTTCTAGGGGCAACACAAACGCACGTCCTAGAGGAAGGGGAGATCAACAAGGTGGTGCCCCAAGGCACAATAGGTTCTATGCTCTCCAAGAGACACGAGGGGTAGAGGAGGTGCCCGATGTCATTATCGTTATGTTAAAAGTCTTTCACTTTGATATCTATGCATTGATAGACCAGGTGCCACTCTTTCTTTTGTTACTTCTTTTAGTGCCAAAGGGTTTCATGTTAAACTCTAATTGATGTATGAGCCATATGAGGTGTCTACTCCAATCGGTGCGTCCATTGTTGCTAGAAGGGTCTAATTGTCCCATTTTCATTTTGCATTAAATATTGCCTTGTGATTTTGTTGCGTTGGATTGGTGGATTTTGATGT
Source organism: Solanum medicagineum (assembly GCA_026153255.1). Taxonomy (NCBI): domain Eukaryota; kingdom Viridiplantae; phylum Streptophyta; class Magnoliopsida; order Solanales; family Solanaceae; genus Solanum; species Solanum medicagineum. Next base: position 17,333 of record JAPFFP010060853.1, on the reverse strand, counting down.
CATTCTTGGGATGGATTGGTTGCATGCATATTATGCCTCTATTGATTGTAGAACTCGTAGGGTCAAAATTCAATTCCCCAATGAACCTGTTCTTTAGTGCGAAAGTCATGATATGGTGGTCATGGGTAGGTTTATTTCTGCATTAAAGCTCAAAAGTATATTTCTAATGGGTGTCTCTATCATCTCGTAAGGGTTAGGGATGTGGAGTCAAAAGTCCTTCCAGTAGAGTCGGTTCTGGTGGTTAATGGATTCCTTGACGTCTATCCTGATGAGCTTCCCAGTATTCCTCCCTGGCACAGACCTCTTTCTCGTTACTCAACACATTTTTGTTCCCCCTTACCGTGTGGCCTCGGCGTAGTTGAAGGAGTTGAAGGACCAATTGAGGGATTTGTTGGAGAAGGGTTTTATTAGGCCTAGCCTATAAATTTGGATGCACCATTGTTGTTTGTAAAGAAGAAGGATGGTACTGTTAGAATGTGCATTGATTCTCCGCACCTTAATAGGGTCACTATAAAGAATAAGTACCCTCTACCAAGGATTATTGATCTTTTTTACCAACTTCAAGGGGCTAGTCACTTCTCTAAGATTGATATTCGGTTTGGGTATCACCAAGTTGAAGCGAGAGAGTATGACATTCCCAAGACGACTTTCTAAACTAGGTATGTGCACTTTGAGTTTATGGTTATGTCCTTCGGTTTGACTAATGCACCGACTATCTTTATGGATCTTGTGAATAGGGTCTTTAAACCCTACCTTGACTTGTTTGTGGTAGTATTTATTGATGATATCTTGATCTATTCCCATAGTGAGGAGGAGCATGTGGATCACTTCAGGGTGGTGTTGCAAATCTTGAGGGAGGAGAAGTTGTATGCCAAATATGAAAAATATGAGTTTTAGTTGAAAGCAGTTGTCTTTCTTGGTCATGTGGTGTCGGGTGATGGTATTAAGGTGGATCCTAAGAAGACGGAGGTAATTAGAAATTTTCCTAGACCTTTGACTCCATCGAACATTAAAAGTTTCTTGGGTTTGGCGAGTTACTACCTGAGATTTGTTAGTGGTTTCTCTTTTATTGCTTCTCCCATGACTAAGTTGACCCAAAAGAAGGAAAAATTTGTGTGGACCGATGAGTGTGAAATGAGTTTCCAAACTTTGAAAGATAAGCTTGTCTCCACTCCTATGTTGTCTCTACCGGAAGGGTTGGAAGGTTTTGTTGTGTATTGTGATGCCTCAAGAATTGGTTTGGGTTGTGTTTTGATGCAAAATGGTAAGGTGATAGCTTATGTCTCTAAACAAATTTAGGTGCGTAAAAAGAATTATCCTACCCATGATCTTGAATTGGCCACCGTTGTACTTGCTTTGAAGATTTGGCATTACTATTTGTATGGGGTGCATGTTGATATGTTTACTGATCATAAGAGTCTCCAATATGTTTCACCCAAAAAGATCTTAACTTAAGACAAAGAAGGAGGTTAGAGTTCCTTAAAGATTATGACATGAGTGTGCATTATCACCCCGGTAAGGCTCATGTTGTGGCCGATGCGTTGACTGGGGTGTCTATGGATAGCCTAGCTCATGTTGATATAGTGACAAGGAAGTGGGTAGGGAGGTCCATCAGTTGGCTAGACTGGAGGTTAGGTTGGATAAAATTGATAATTGTGGGATTGTGGTTGTTGATGGTTTTAAATCTTCATTGGTTGAGAAGGTGAAGGAAAAGAAAGATCTTGACCCCGCCTTGTTAGATTTGAAGGCCTTGGTGAGAGATGATGGTGCCCTTAGGTACCAAGGTAAGTTGTGTGTGCCTAGTGTGGATGACTTGAGAGAGAAGATTCTTGATGAGGCTCATAATTCTTCCTATTCTATTCACCTCGGTTCTACAAAGATGTATAGAGATTTGAGGTAAGTATTTTGGTGGGGTGGTATGAAGCGAGACATTGCTAAGTTTGTATACAGTTGTCATAATTGCCAACAAGTTAAAGGCGAGCATCAAAGGTCGAGTGGCCTAGCCCAAGATATAGAGATTCCTACTTGGAAGTGGGTGGAAACTAACATGGATTTTGTGGTTGGGTTGCCTAAGACTAGAAAGTATTTTGATTTATTTGGGTTGTAGTTGATAGAATGACAAAGTCGGCTCATTTCCTATCAGTTAAAACTATTTATTGTGCTGAAGATTGTGCCAAGTTGTACATTCATGAGTTAGTTAGATTTCATAGGGTGCCTTTATCTATCATTTTGGATCGTGGTGCTCAATTCACTTCTCACTTTTGGAGGTCCTTCCTAAGAGGTCTTGCTACCAAGGTTAAGCTTAGTACGGCCTTTCACCCTCAAACAAATGGCCAAGCCGAACAAGACGATCCAAATTCTTGAGGATATGCTTAGAGCATGTGTTTTGGAGTTTAAGGGTAGTTGGGATGAACATCTTCCACTCATTGACTTAGCTTACAATAATAGCTATCATTCAACCATTGGTATGGCTCCTTTTCAGGATCTCTATGGTAGACATTGTAGGTCCCCGATTAGATGGTTTGAGGTTGGGGAGATGGCTTTGTTAGGCCCGGATTTGGTTATGGAGGCCATCGAAAAGGTGAGGTTGATAAGGGAAAGATTGAAAATAGCCCAAACTAGACAAAAGTGTTACGCGAACGTAGGAGAAAGGATCTTGAATTTAAGGTTCGTGATTGGGTCTATTTGAACCCATGAACGGTATGGCTCATTTTGGTAAGAAGGCTAAATTGAGTCCGAGATTTGTGGGTCCTTATAGTGTTGAGGAGGATTGGTAAGGTGGCCTATGAGTTGGAGTTGCCCAATGATATGAATATGGTTCATCCGATCTTCCATATTTCTATGTCGCAAAAGTGTGTGGGTGACCCAAGTGCTATTGTATCTTTAGATGTTGTGGGTGTTGTTGAAGACAATTTGACTTATGAAGAGGTTCCGGTAGAAATTTTTGATAGAAGAGTGAAGAGGTTGAGGAACAAAGATGTAGCTTCCGTTAAGGTCCTTCAGAGGAACTAACAAGTTGAGAGTACTACATGGTATATTGAGGCATACATACAATAGAGATACCCCTATCTCTTCCATCCCACTCAAGCTAAGGTACTAATTTACCCCCCTACATGATTTCAAGTCTTAAGTTTCATCCCTTATGCAATTTGCATGCATTCATGTTTATGTTGGCAAGTTTATGATTTTGACACTTATGTTGAGATTTTTGAAATGATGTTTTAATGCATTTGTTGCATTCATGTGTTGGGCTAAAATTATCTTGATTACTTTTTTTATGTACGTTTCTTTGACATTCAGGGAAGAATGTTCCCAGGGGGAGATATTGAAACGCCCCAAAAAGTGCCCGAAAATGTGCCTCAAAAATGACTATAATCATAATTTCCATATATCTCAAAATTCATGCATGATATCGATAATCCGACATTATCTTCATGATCGAGGGAAAAATTGAGTGGGAAATGGGTAAAACCCTTATCTTAGAGTAACCGTAGAAAAATTTTGTTTTCCAAAAATTTCAATATCCAGAAGCAGTGCGTGTTGGCTCCATGTCGCGGAGCCATTGCGGAGTAGTGTATTTTGTTGCCAGTTTTCTTATTTTGGCCTAAGGCCTTGGGGTCTTGGGCCTAAGTCTCCCTATGCTTAAAAACACCTATACTTAGTCATTTTTATAACCTCATATCATTCAATACATTCCTCAAAACCCTCTCTAATAATTAGCCAAGTATTTCACCCAAAATCAAGTGTCCCAAACTCAATCCGGATCTCAAGAAATTCATTCAAGCTTCAAGTTCTCATTCAAATCTTCTCCAAGGAAATCTTCAAAGTAGAGGTATGTGGGTTTCAACCATTGGGTCCTTTCACCTATAGTGCTCAACCTTCCTTTTTAAGTAAATTGCATGTTTTCAAGTTGATTTATTTGAGTATTTCCTACTATGAATTTGATAATGAACTATGTTGGGGTTTCATAAATGTTGACTATACAAGAATGTTTTGAGCTATAAATCTATGACCTATTATGAGATCTGATGAGGTGTTTTAATGTATCTTGCATGAGGGTATTACCAAGTGTTGGTGGGAGGATGTACACTAAGTTTTCTCACATGATTTCACTGTCAAATTGCATGATTTTGAACTAGCATTACACGTCCGCCAAGTGTTTGATAAAGTGTCTAGTTAAGGGTTCTTGAGTTGTTGAAGGTCTGTTGCATGGCTTATGAGTTAAGTGACTTTATGATGATGAAAGGGATACATATATGTATTGATTTCTTGAAAAGTATTTATAGTTTGGCAAATTGACCACATCATGTTGAGGGGTATATATCATGACCACCTAGTCGGGGGAGGGGGGTTGCTAGGCCCGTACTACCATGTTGAGGTATATACCTTGACCACCTTGTCGGGGGGTGTTAGGCTTGTACTACCATATTGAGGGATATATACCTTGACCACCTTGTAAGGGGGTGCTAGGCCCGTACTACCATGTTGAGGGGTATATACCTTGGCCACCTTGTCAAAAGGTGCTAGGCCTGTACTACCAATTGAGGGATAGATACTTCAATCACATTCTAAGGGGGTGATATGCCTTGGATTTCAAGTATTATTTGCTTGGTCTATGATGGTGGTCTCTTCCTACACATGTATTATGTTCTATCTAAGCAAGTATTACGCCAAGCATTGATCATACATGCCATGTTGCTAACATGCTATCTCTTGCCTATGTATATGCATTTTGACTATATTGCCTATCTCTTATTGCATTGCATCCTACATACTTAGTATATTTAAACATACTAACTCATACTCTATGCCTACATTATGTTACCATGTAGGAACCGGAGCTCCACTTAATCATCTTCCTCCTCCTCGTGCCTAGTACTATCTCTTGAAGCAAGTTTGGTGAGTCCTCAACTCTGAGGACAATAGCTATTGATCTTTTGTTAATGTAAAGATGTTTTTCTTTGTTTAGATGCTTATGACTATGAGGGTGAGCCTGGAAAGTGTTGCGGCTCCCGCACAATTTCATGTTTAGAGGCTTTGTTGGACAAGTGATGTAATTATGCTTGAGATTTGACTCTTTTGATGATTTATGCTATTAAAGACTTCTCTTAGTCCCTTCTATCCCTATTTATACTCTCTTGTTGTTGTTTAGTTACTTCCATCACCAAGGATCTGTAAATAATATACTAAGAGGCTTGTTTGGGGTCCCTTCGGGTTCCCATTCGCCGTGTCACGTCTAGGCCCAAGGATTGGGTCGTGACAATCTTGGGCTACCCCTCCTCCTTGAGGAGCTTGAGGAGCGGTCGGTTGCTCCTCGAGTGTACGGGCTCTCCTTAGTCTCCCTCTTGGAATCGGCATGATCTAGAATAGCAAAGAGCATTTGTTAGGGGGAAAAGCCTTACACTTACATCTAAAGCATGATATTGACCATGAAGAAGTGAAACATTTCCTAAAGTGCCTCATACGCTCCCAGTCATAGTTGTGGTGCGCTTCACAACCATGGATATGACTTTAATCGATGCGGTATGTTGGATTCCGAGGATCATTAACAACCTAGTGTTGTGATACCAAGGTTGTCACGACCCAAGAGTAGTGCCTAGATTTGACACGATGAATGGGAGCCCTAAGAAACCCAAAAAAGCCTCTTAGCATATCAATCACACATCCTTGGTTGCGGAAGCAAAGTAAACAACAACAAGAGATATAATAAAATAGGAAACGGTACTAAGGGAAGTCTTTGATAATGATTAAAATGTAAAAGTGTCAACACAAGCATAAGTACATCATAATATCCAACAACACCTCTAACATGGAATGGAGCGGGAGCCAAGAAACTTTCTGGGCTCACCCTCATAGTAGCAAATGTTCGACATAAAGAAGTCTTAAAATAACAAGAGTAATAAAGATAGTGTCCTCGGACTTGAGAACTCACCAAAGCTTGCTTGAAAGGATCGTACTAGCCACGTAGAGGATGATCAAATGGTACTTCGGTCCCTACATGGTAATATATGTAGCAATAGAATATGCGTTAGTACATTTGAATGTACTAAGTATGTAGGATGTTATGCAACAAGACATAAGCCAATATAGTCAAAATGCATAATAATAAGCAATAGATAAGTGTAATCTCAATATGACATGGATTATCAATGCTTGAAGTAAAACATGCTTGTAAATCATTCAACATGCGTAGAACATACTACATGTGTGGGAAGAGACCTTAGCCGACAAAAATAAGACCAAGTAAGTTACAACTTGGAATCTCGATAATTATCCCTCATCAGTAAAGAGGTAGTATACTTGCCAAGGTAAACCATACTTCACCATACAGGAGCCCGTCCCATTTCGGAGAAGTAACCCTCTTTATGGGAACTCGTCCTATTTCGGAGTGGATTTCATGACAAAGTACACTAAATGGATGCACTAGTATAGCAAGGGTAAAGTATAACCCTATTTTGGCACATAGTTTAAGGAAACAAGTATGGATCCTTAAAGATAGCCCATGTCGACATCCAATCCATTGGTGCTAAGTCTAATCCCACGGAATACTTGAAATAATCATACTTTAATCATAACCTGAATAACTTGTATAAACATGACTTGAGTAGCTCATCAATATGCTTGACCTCTAATAGTGAGCATAACTTGAAACATGAGAGTAGATCATAATCTTACATGAATCCTTGCTTTAACATGAATGGCTCACAAGAGGTAAAATCTTGAAAATAGGGCTTAACTTGATCCTTGTAACATCATAGATACTTTTCATGAATTCAATACATAGTTGATAGCCCTAAATCATCATATAGTGACTTGTAAATAATGAAATAGATCATCAATAACTTAAGAATTTTTGACTTGACATTTTATCAAACACTTGATGGGTTCATGATGCTTGTTCAAAATCATGCAATTCAAGAGTGAAATAAGATGAGTAAACTCAATGCAAATCAATCCACCAATATGTAGTAAAATCCTCATGTAGGGTACATTGAAATCCATCATCCAAACTCATAATATATCATAGTTCATAGCTCAAAACATACATAGTCTCAATAGATAAAATCAATTCATGATATAAGCTTAGATAGTCATGCATAATTAATCAATATTTCATACAACCCCAACATAATTTATACTCATAATCCATAATAAAAGATACTCATAGATGATACAACTTGAAAACAAGCAAATCTTCGTAAAAGGAAGATTGGACTCCATGGGTGAAAGAACCCAATAAATGAAACCCACATGCCTCAAACTTGGATTTTCTTGAAATGAGCTTGAAGAAAATCCTTGAGTTCCAAAGTTAAGCTTCAAATCCTTGAAATTTGGATAAGATATTTACTTAAGTCTTAGAGAGATTTTGTGATGGTTTTGAGTGATATAGAGTTGAAAAATAGCTAAGTATGGGTGTTTTCACGCATAAGTGGGCATGGGGCTATGACCCCAATGCCCTTGGCGGAAATAGAAAAACCAAGGAAGAACTTACACTGGTTCACATCCTTGGCGCGATGCGGACCCATTACACAGGCCACTTTTGTACTGCTTCGCACACCTGGCGCATCGTCACCAAGATGCGGATGCTCTCTAGAAATCGTCAATTAACAACAATTAGTTTTTACTACGGGTCCTCTAAAATCTTGGTTATACCCATTTCCACCTTAATTTTGCCCCTGATCAGGAATATAAAGTCGATTTTCGATATAACGCATTGATTTTGAGATATATGAAAATTACGATTACAGGCATTTCTGAAGCACATTTTTGGATCATTTCATTGGCCCTGCCTTAGGAATTTTTAGTTATCCATCTAGTTTTCTATGTTTTTGTGTTGTGACAGTACAATCTAGATGAGTCCCACGTGTTTCAGTATGACATTGAGTTGGATGATCGTTTGACTTATATTGAGGAGCTGGAGGACACAATAGACAAGATGTTTGCCAGCTTTGATCTAGATCCATTCCAGTTGTTAAGGTTCAGTGGTGACACCATCCAGTTGGGGAGTCTACCGGGGAGACAGAGCAAGAGATGCGAGAGCAGTTACCCAGCTTATTTAATCCCTTAGGTATGATTTTATCCTTACTTTCACAAACAAAAGTTCTTTTAGTAGTGAATGTTGTAATACCTCTCTAGGTCATTTTACCCTTGCTGTGTTATTTTCCATTATTAGAACATTCCTATAGCAACCCCAGTTCACATATGACCTGTTGGCATTTGTAACACGGTTGTGTGGTCGTTTGTCAGGGAGTTGTGTAGGTTTTCATGTTTTGAAAGGCCTTACATCTTAGAAATTTGATTTTAATTCAAGGAATTATGACTATTCCATTAGCTCCAAATGGAAAGATTAGGCTAGAAGCATGGTCAGCTTGATAATTGAGGTTTTAGTGTTAGTTTGTGTAGAGGTTTGCATTTTAACCTTATAAATTGGCTAGTGGTTGACTTGGGTCAACATTCGTGGTAAATGTTCAAAATGAAAATTCTGATAGTGCAGTTATTTCCTGAATGTCGAATTTGGTCTAGAACGAACCATTGTTGGGTTCATAAGGCTTTTAGGCTCATTTCGAGCCCCTCAGTAGAAGTTTTCTAAAATAGTCATGGGAGTGGGACCTATATTCAGATGAAACGAGCTCATATGGGAAATTTGATTGCGCCCATTCAATAAAAAATGTTGTTTTTCATAGGCTATCATAGTTAGTTTGCATTTACAGGGTCCCAGATGAATTTTGAGTACCCCGTTGGAAATTTAGAAGTTGGAAATCAACATTTTTAGTTGATATCTGGTATATCGGTAAGCGGCCCTAGGCTCACTATATCGGCCAGGGCATCGCAATAGTGACACTTGACTAGGGGCAGGGGTATCTCTATAATGAGGCCCACCATTTTAAAAGGGGTTGGTCTAGAGACAATCGGGATAGTTATAGCAATACACGAGGGTCCTTTATATTTTAGTACTTGGTCATTTTCAACTCATTTACGTGTTTTTAAAGAACAATTTCTCCAACATTATGGACTAGAATTTGGGTATGTAATGGTCCAGTTTCAAGAAAATTTTGTGGGGTAAGCGTTGGCGACATCGCGGGATTGATTTAAGGCTTCGTTCCAGGTAAATTTCTCTTTATAGTTGATACACAGTGTGTTTTTGGAGCGATTTTTAAGGCATATTTGAAGGGTGATTTCTTGAGCTATGATCATCCATTTTCAGCAATCCTTGGCTCAATTTTGGGTTTTTACATGAGGATCATAGTGGGATGATTCAGTTTAGAAATTGCAGCTTGTTTCTTGTAAGTGCACCACCCATAACTACTTCCATTTTTTGAAATTGCAATTTAAATTTTGATTTTCCGATTGTTTGTCCATTGCGATGATTTTTGACTGAAATTTAGTTGATGCATTGTTAATATAATTGAGTTGGGAATGTTCTTAGGACTAATTTTTTGGGTCAACTCTAGAATTCTAGATGCGGGTCATACATTTCTCGTTTTAGGTCTTGAAATTAGTTTGTGCCCACTTTGAATGAACTTAGTTTCAAAATGATTGTAATGATGATGTAAGTCTATTATTGGCAGTGTGGCAGCATTTGAAAATCGCATAGAAGGGAAAAGCCCCAGCAAAGTGATTCGAAGCACACATGCTCAGCCTACATGTAGGCTACAACTCTATTTTCTTTAGATTGAGCTAGTTAAAGTGAATCCATGTTGAGCTGATTGGAATTTTGGGCTGGGTAGCTAGTTACTTATTCTAGGAGTTGGATTCATGTTGTAGCCCTAGTCGATGTATTTGGGTGGACGAGAATGTGTTGTATATTCTGTTAGGGTTTCCTATTGATTAGTAATACTGTTTCTCATGGATTCTGGATTGTGCTAGCATGTGGGGTGTTTAATTAATTATGGGTGAGTAGCATAATTATGGGGTTTGGTAATGAAGCAGATTTTAGGTCCGTTTGGGTGCTTGAGGTAATTGTGAGCATGCGATCTCTATGCTTCTTAGCACCTTTCTTTTATTATTGTTGGTTTTATACATTAGTATGGTGAAGCCTGATGGCCCTAGTATAGGATATCGAAACCTCCTTAAGATGCCTCGACGTCATTCGACAGGCTTAGATCCCCATAGCATGGTGTAGCAGACTAGTGTTTGATAGGTGAAACTTAGTGAGGCAGAAACTTTCTCGAGTATCATTATATTATCCACATCTCCCCTGCATCCGACGACTCGAGGCACATTGGTAGAGTTAGGTCCCATACTATATCATTTTGGGCCTTGATGATTGGATGGTCGCACTAGTCCCACGCTTTTGTGAAAGAAAAATCCTTGGTAATTCATAGCATTCAAATGAAAGACAAGAGAAGTGGGAATATCCAATTGAGTTTTGGCGAGCATCTGAGTAGCAGTAGTCCAGACCTTGGTCTCCTCTATGCATTTGGCGAGCATCCGAGTAGTAGAAGCCTTGGCCTAATCCCCTGTGATACCTTTGTGAGTATCCAGGTAGCAATAGCCCCAGAATTGGCCTCCCTCACTTATTAGAAGCGCATTCGGGTAGTAGTAGTTCCAGCCTCGGTCTCCCTCTTTTATCGGGTGAGTATCCGGGCAGTAGTAGTCCTGGCCTTAAAGCTCAGAGTCTAAATCTTTTATCCTCAGATAATCTTGGTCAGAGTTAGATTGGTATTAGTAGTTTTGTTCTCTTTAGGATCCTAGAATTCTTGTTATCTAGTATCCCGATCGAGCTTATGCAGGTCCGATTCGGTGTAGTTAGCATAGATATCTACTTGGCCTTCTCTCAATTGTATGGGTGTTAGCTCTTTTTATTCTTCCCATCTTATTTGGTCTCTATTTTTGGTGTATTCCTTCTTTTCATATACCTTTTACCTTTCCTGCTCAATCGGCCTATGATGCCTATTGTGTACTTGTTGTCCTGGTAATTATAATACACTTTGTATCTACTTTCGTGATAAAAGTCTAATCATCAATCACCAGCATCGATTTCTCGAGCCAGCAGCAGCCTTAGTTGAAGACTAGGGTGAGCATTGGCATTTTTGGATCATTTTGTCTCCTTCAGCTTAGTAGCCCATCTTTTGTGTATATTTTGGAAACTAGCCAAATCTTTTGTATATTTCAGTCCACTTTTGGCACTTTTGATCATTATTTTGTGTATATAATAGCTTTATACTAGTGACTTCCAAGTTTTGGTGGGGTTTCTTGTATATTTATATTTTATATTTTCAGTTAGTCTCGATTTCTTTCCTTTTATATCTTCGATGTACAGATAGACTCTATTAGTTTTTCCCCAACACCTATTACTTATAGTTCTGGGTTACAGGTCAACTCGCCTATTATTGGGTTATGTTAGACGCCATCACGGACAGAGAAATCAAGTCATGACATCTAAATACTCTAAAGCATCTATTTCGCTTGAATAATAGATTGTGCACATTGAATTGGTTGTTGGAACCATATGGATTGCATGTGTGCGCGTTGAGCTTCAATTCTAGGGTAAGGAAGTGCTAGTCGTATTCGGCGTGATAACGTTAGCTCACCTAAGTAACTCAGCGCATCGCCTAGTTTCTACTTGATTGCCAAATTGTTGATGGTTTTTTCACATTGTTACTATCTCGATGATGATCAGTCTAGTCGTTGACTTGTTCAATCATGCGCCAATTTACATCTTTGATCAATTTTGTGATAGGACTTCGAAATGCAGTCCATATCACTTTAGGTAATGGTCATTTGGCTCATCGAACTACTTTTGTGGTCTAAATGGTTATTTATCATATGACTTTTTAAATTCATTCCATTCATTTCATTTGCACATACCCTTTACTAACACATTGTTTCTCATGGTTTTTAGAGGATGCCTAAGCATATCCTAAAGAAAATGGATCCAAAGAAGAAAGGAATTATTTGATTTAAGGGTCCGCAGCAATAAGGACCTATAAGACCCCATAGAGAGCCTCGAGGTAAAAGGAAAAGGTTGAAACGGCCCAAACCGTGCTCGAAAATGTGCCTCAGAAATGTCCATAATCGTAATTTCTATATATCTCAAAGTTTGTGCATAATATCAAAAATCTGACTTCATATTCGTGATCGGCGGCAAACATGAGTGGGAAATGGGTATAACCCTAATTTTAGAGCAACCGTAGCAAAATTTCATTTTCTAAAATTTATGAAAAACAGAGAGGATCTGCGTCGCTGGCGCGACGCGGCCAGGGCACGGATCAGTGCATTTTGTTCCCAGTTTTTCACTATTTCGGACTAAGGATTTGGGGGCTTGGGCCTAAGCCTTCCTATGCGTAAAAACACCTATGCTTAGTCATTTTTCAACCCCATATCATTCAAGGCATTCCCCAAAAACCTCTCTAACACTTAGCCAAATATTCCATCCAAATTCAAGTGTCCCAAACTCATTTCCAGATCTCAAGAAATTCATTCAATCTTCAAGTTCTCATTCAAATCTTCATCAAGGAAATCCCTAAAGTTGAGTTATGTGGTTTTCAACCATTGGGTCCTTTCACCCATGGTACCCAACCTTCCATTTTATGTCAATTGCATGTTTTCAAGTTGGATTATCTATGGGTATCTCTTATTATAAATTTGATTATAAACTATGTTGGGATTTCATGAAATGTTGACTGTTTAAGCATGTTTTGAGCTATGAATCTATGTTCTATTATGAGATTTGATGAGGGATTTCAATGTATCTTGCATAGGGTGTTACCAAGTGTTGGTGGGTTGATTTACATTTAGTTTTCTCACATGATTTCACCCTTGAATTGCGTCATTTTAAACTAGCACTATACACCCGCCAAGTGTTTGATAAAATGTTCGATTAAAGATTCTTGAGTTATTGATGTATTGCATGGCCTATGAGTCAACTGACTATATAATGATGAAAGGAATATATGTATGTGTTGAATCATGAAAAGTATCTATGCTGTTGCAAGTTTACCACACCTTATTGAGGGGGTGATATGACTCAACTACTTTGATGGGGGTGTTATGCCCATCTACCATGTTGAGGGGTACATACCTTGACCATAATGATAGAGGGTGTTATGCCTATCTTCCATGTTGAGGGTTACATACCTTGACCACTATGATGGGGGAGTTATGCCTATCTACCATGTTGAAGGGTATATACCTTGACTACTATTATGGGGGGTGCTATGCCTATCTACCAATTGAGAGGTACAAACTTCAATCACCTTCTAAAGGGATGGTATGCATTGGATTAAAAGTACTACTTTTCTTGGTCTATGATGATGGTCTCTTCCTACACATGTATTAGGTTCTATACAAGCATGTTTTCTTCAAGCATTGATCACGTATGCCATGTGGTTAATATACTATCCCTTGCTTAAAATTTTGCATTTTGACTATGTTGTCTATCTCTTGTTGCATTGCATCCTACATACTTAGTACATTTAAACGTACTAATTTATACTCTATGCGTACATGATGTTGTCATATAGGATCGGAGCTCCTCATGATCATCCTCCACGTGGCTAGATTTGACATCTTGAAGATAAGCTTAGGTGAGTCCTCAAGTTCGGGGACAGTAGCTATGCTACTCTTGCTTATGTTGTCTCTTTATGTTGAACTCTTTATACCATGAGGGTGAGCCCGGAAAGTATCTTGGCCCCCGCTCAAATCTATGTTTAAAGGTGTTGTTGGAAATAATGATGTGATTGTGCTTGAACTTTTACTCTTCTATGTTTTATGCTATCAAAGATTTCCCTTAGCCCCTTTATCCTTATTTATACCCTCTTGTTATTATTTAATTGCTTTCACGACCAAGGATGTGTATATGATATTCTAAGAGGCTTGTTTGGTGTTTCAGGTTCCCATTCGTCATGTTACGTCTAGGCCCTTGGCTTGACAATCTTGGTATCAGCGCACTATGTTATTAATGGTTCTTAGAATCCAACACACCACGCCGCTTTGAATCTTGTTCATGGTTGTGTAGTGTACCACGACTATGAACAAGAGGCTATGAGGAGTTTTAGGAAATGTTTCCCTTCTTCGTGATCTATATCGTGCTATAGAAGTTAAGGTAAGGTTCTTTCCCTAACGAATATTCTTTTCTATGCTAGATCATGCCTATTCCAAGAGGAAGAAGAGCTCGTTCACCAGATGAGAAACCGGCCCCTCCCGCTCCTCAAGCTCCTTATGATGGGGGATCAACTCATGAAGAGTTCTGGGATATTATTACCATGCTAGCCCATGCCATGAATAATCAAATTAACCAAGGGGACAAAGTCCCTCATGCTCCTACTCCGGCCTCTGGGTGAGGGATTTTATAAGAATAAACCCACCAGAGTTCTGTGGGTCTAAAGTGGATGAGCATCCTCAAGAATTTATCGATGAGGTGTAGAAGGTGTTGTCTTTTATGGGTGTTGGATCATAAGAGAAAGCGAAGTTGATAGCCTACCAACTCAAGGGGGTGGCCCAAATTTGGTTCACCTAATGGAGGATAGAGAAGAGGAACGATAATGTGATTCTCTTGGAAGAGTTTAAAGTGTCATTTCTCAACTGGTTCTTCCCTCTTGAGCTAAGGGAGGCCAAAATGATGGAATTTACGAATTTAAAGCAAGGGTCTGTGAGTGTGAGGGAGTATGCCCTCAAGTACAATCAACTCTCTAAATATGCACCACAATTAGTGGTCGAGCCGAGGTCTAGGATGAACAAATTTGAGATGGGGGTGTCTGACTTGGTAAATGAGATGTGTTGTGCCGCCATGTTGATAAGTGATATGGATTTGTCCTGCCTCATGACATATGTTAAATAATTGGAGGGGGAGAAGCTTAGAATAAGAAGGAGTGGTGAGGCCAAGAGGGCCCGTTTTGAAGGTAGATTCCAAAGTCCCAAGGGTGGCTGATTTCATAAAGGCCAAGGGTCTTCCAATTCTCCCAATAGATGATTTGTTAATGACAACCCAATGGTCCAAGGTGGTGGTGCTGTGGTGCCTAATCCTATGTTCCCAAGATGTGGTAGAGGTCACAATGGCCCATGTTTGAAGGATACTAATGCTTTTTATAGTTGTGGTAAAGTGGGTCATAAGGTGATTGATTGTCCTCATAATCACAACAAGGGTATAGATGGTCGTCCACAAGGCTAAAGTGCAAATGTGGGTCCTAAGGGGAGAGGAGGCCAACAAGGAGGTGCCTCAAGGCAAAATCGATTCTATACTCTTCAAGGGAGACAAGGGGTGGATGAGGTGCTCGATGTCATCACCGGTATGTTAAAGATTTTTTATTTTGATGTGTATGCATTGATATACTCGGGAGCCACTCTTTCTTTTATTACTTCTTTTGTTGCCAAAAAGTTTCATGTTAAGCCCGAATTGTTGTGTGAGCCATATGAAGTGTCTATCCCGTTGGTGCATCCATTGTTGCTAGAAAGGTCAATAGAAATTGTCTTGTTTTCATCTTGCGTAAAATATTGCGTTGTGACCTTGTTGAGTTAGATATGGTGGATTTTGATGTCATTCTTGGGATGGATTGGTTGCATGCATATTATGTTTCTATTGATTGTAGAGCCCGTAGGGTCAAATTCCAATTACCTAATAAAATCATCCTTGAGTGGGAGAGTTTTGATGTGGTGGTCAAGGGTAGATTCATTTCTTGCATTAAAGCCCAAAAGTTGATTTATAAGGGGTGTCTCTATCATCTTGTGGGGGTTAGGGATATTGAGTCCAAAGTCCTTCCTATAAAGTCGATTCATGTGATTAACGAGTTCCTTGATGTCTTTCCCGATGAGCTTCCCGGTGTTTCCGCTGAAAGGGAAATATATTTTGGCATAGACCTCCTTCCCGATACTCAACCCATTTCTATTCCCCTAATTGTATGGCCCCGAATTAGTTAAAGGAGTTGAAGGAGCAATTGAAGGATTTGTTGGAGAAGGATTTTATTAGGCTTAGCCAATCACCTTAGGGTGCACTAGTGTTATTTGTGAAGAAAAAGGATGGTTCCCTTAGAAGGTGCATTGATTACCGGCAACGTAATAGGGTCACCATAAAGAATAATACCCTCTACCAAGGATTGATGATCTTTTTGACCATCTTCAAGGGGCTAGTCACTTCTCCAAGATTGATCTTCTGTTCGGGTATCACCAAATGAAAGTAAGGGAGTGTGACATTCCCAAGACGGCCTTCCGGACTAGGTATGGGCACTATGAGTTTGTGGTTATGTCCTTCAGTTTGACTAATGCGCCAGTTATCTTCGTGGATCTTATGAATAGGGTCTTTAAACCCTACCTTGATTTGTTTTTGGTGGTTTTTATTGATGATATCTTCATTTATTCCCATAGTGAGGAGGAGCATGTGGATTACTTGAGGGAGGTGTTGCAAACCTTGAAGGAGGAGAAGTTGTATGCCAAATATGAAGAATGTGAGTTTTAAATCGAAAATGTTGCCTTTCTAGGTCGTGGTGTCGGGTGATGGTATTAAGGTGGATCCTAAGAAGACAGAGATGATTAGAAATTGGCTAGACCTTTGACTCCATCGAACATTAGGAGTTTCTTGGGTTTGGCGGATTATTATCGGAGGTTTGTGAATGGGATCTCTTCTATTGCTTCTCCTATGACTAACTTGACCCAAAAGAAGGTAAAATTTATGTGGACCAATGAGTGTAAAAAGAGTTTCTAAACTTTGAAAGATAAGTTTGTCTCCGCTCTTATCGTGTCCCTACCGGAAGGGTTGGAAGGGTTTGTTGTGTATTGTGTATCGTGTCCCTACCGGAAGGTTCGGTACAGTTTGAAACATGATGTGCATTTTTTTTGGAATGATATGTTTACGGCACTTTGATATGTTTACCACACATACTATTTTATACTAGGTCCAACCAAATTCAAGATATACTATACATTGTGATTTATCCAAAAAGTCAACTTCCATTATAAGTCATTTAAGCATCAAAAAAATAATCAAAGTAAAGATAATCAACAAGTGTTGAATAATGATTTTAATTCATCGTTTTGATTGAAACTTGCACAATAAATGCACCAAAAGGTACTACTATACATAATTATATCAAGAAAAAATTAAAAAACTGACTAATTTGTGCAATTTCATTTACCACCATGTTGTATTTGTTACGCCGAAAAATGACCGACTCCTTAAAGAAAAATGAAAATTTTTCTTCGAAAATCAAAAATTGATTCAAGACTCAATTAATTTGAGCAAAACCGATTTTCAAGATTCGAAAGAAAGAATAGAGTCGCCACCTAATTTTAAGGATAATTAGGAAACCGATAAAAAATTTCAAAAGACTAACAGAAAATCTTTTAAAATTCAGAGAAATAGGTTCGGGTTCACATTTCCACTTCGAGAAGGTTTTACG
>JAPFFP010060830.1:0-26985 GCA_026153255.1 Solanum medicagineum | reverse complement strand
TTTATGGTGTCAAGTAAATTCATTCTAAATAAATTCCTTCCTTCCCTTTTTAAAATTTTAAAAAAAAATATTCCTCAAAACGAAAACCAACCCCCCCCCCCCCCCCCCCCCCCGCTTTCCATTCTATACCTAACTCTATTCCACCAAGTTCTTTACCCTGTCCAAAATTCTCCATGGCTATGGAGAATTCTCCATCTTCCTCACCCCATACAACAAACGGACCCACACATAATGACTAAATCGATAAAACAAACGTTGTTAATCAAAGTGATGTTTGCTCAGTCACCAGACAATAGCAACAAATGAGCATCAGAATCCATGAAGTTGATTTGGAAGCAACCATACCAAAATGAAGAAAAGAATCTCAAAATAAGTTGAAGAAAAGAAAGAAAAATGAATCCCCAACAAAAAAGGGAGAAAAATCTGCCAAGAAATCTAACAAACCCGTTAAAGTTGCATCACGATCCCATTGCCAAAGGTTACAATTTTTTTTTAGTTTTCTTGTTTTTTGTTGATTCAAATCTTGTATCAAAATTATTTTATTGGGTTGAGTGAACATGCGTCTGTTGCATGTTGTTATTAATAAATTTTTTGTTGTATCAATTATGTAGTGTGTATAGCAAAACTTTGATTGTATTAATGATCAATAAATAAAAACCGTGTGTCCATTTTTTTGTGAACACTGTAGCAATATTTTATGGCTTTCATGTGAATCTTGTATCAACTCACAAATTTTTGTATCAGCATTGCAAAAATTCTAATTATTTTGTATCAATATTATATAGTTTATATCAACAATATCAATACTGATACATGCTGCAATAAGGTTACCAACACTGATACAAATTTAATTATATCGGATCTCTCAAGTATATACTTGTATCAACATCTAGTATCTTATTTATTACCAACACTGATACACTTTAAGCCAATATTGCACTTCTTGGCATGTGTCATCAACTTACAAGCATTTTTATTGTTACACTATTGATTACTCACTGTGTATCAACGCTATTCATTAATCAAATTTATTGACATGTGGCAATAAATTTCAAGCAACAATTGTTTCTTCCGGTGTTTATAATTGATTATTCATGATATGTATTTTTCATTATTTGCATCAATTGTACAATTTTTTTGTATCAGCAATATATATTTTTGTCAATAGTTACTACATCTACAACACTTGATACTTGGTTTGAATAAATTAAAAAAAATTGTATTAATGTAGGAAACTATGTCATAAAGCAAGTCCCCAAGCATTCGTTAAAGGTTTGAGTAACAAACAATTGAAATTATGTTGATGATATCAAAAAATGCATTGGTGAAGGCGCATTAGCCTTGTTTCATCAGTCCATTTTTGGCCCTTATCTGAACATGCCTGTTTCAAATTTTCAAGGACAAATAATGAAATGTCTTCTGTTGATGGAGATTAAGCGTGAAAATGAAGATGTAATCCAAATCAGACATGGCAAGGGAAATATACTTGTATTCAGTCAGAGAGTTTTTCATCATCACCAGGTTGAATTGCATCAGCAACGTCGATGATTTCCGATACACCTACGGATCTCCTAGTAAGCTGATGTTGAAATATTTCCCCCAGCCAAATATAAGTGTCAATCAAGGCCATCTGATTTCTCGATTTTTGATGGCTCAGTGGGATAATGATGACGATGCCTTTAGAATGACAATTCTATACTTCATTCGCATATTCTTGTACTCCCAATTGCCAGAATATCCTGTTCTAGTCGATTACTTTCACATGGTTGAGGATGATACTTATGTACGATATCCTTAGGGGCTTACTGTGTATGACAGACTAATTAAAAGCTTTAGGTAGAACTTTATGGCTGGAAAAACAACTTTATCGATTCTATAACATGCCATACACTCTTAACATTTGGATGTACAAGTGCTCTTCAATAGTTGCTAAAGACTTTGCTGTAAAAAACAGGAATCACATCCCAAGAATTCTGAATTGGCAAGTTGTTGGACAGAGACCAAAATTTGATACTTTCCTATCTACCATGTTCATCGAGGTACTTATCTTTATATTAAAATCAAAATCTTTACATGATTTCATAGTTTGTTAATTACTGATACAAATAATACATACAAACTGTTGATACAAATAATGCATATAATGCAAAATTAGGTACAAAAAAATGGTGAAACACAGGTTATTATTTTCTGCTTTTTCTTATTTTTTTTCAGGTCCCATGTTCCAATATAGTCCCAACCGTCAAAGAACTGGTATCTCTCCAGCTACTAGACTCGGTAGATGCTCCCGAATCTGTACCAGTTACATCGACTACAACATCAACAGCACGTGTTCATGTGAAGCGTTTAGAAAAAAAGGTCTTGTCTAGTTTTGAGGATTTTACACTGAACTACCTGAACATCTGTTAAGAAGGTCAAGGAGCATTGTTGATTCAACATCCCCACAACCACCAAAAACGAGGATGGCTGCGTAAGGAAAAAAGTCTATCCCTGTGCAAATTACCAAGACTAGAGAGCCTGTACTTCAAGCACAAATCCATAGAGAGGATGAAGCACATCTATCAACATCTGATCCTCCGGAACAATCAACACCACAAGCTAAAACATGACAACACAATTGAATTGAAACAAGTTAAGCATTTTTTGAAGAAATATATGAGTATCAATGGTCAATTTTTTTTATTATAGAAACAAACTTGACAGTTAATCAAATAATTTTATTTTTTTAAGGTTGATAGTAGGTTCAAAGAATTTGGTCGTAAGATCAATGGACTTGATCACAAGGTTAACAGACTTGATCGTAAGATCAGTGCTCTGGAGACACTGATAAAATCAAATCATAAAGATACTATGAGAGCTCTTGGGAAGGATGTCCCCATTTATGAGGAGGTAACAAATACATATTTATCGAAGTTAATTTACTGACCTTATTATGTTGTATTTTTTGTGAATTTATTTGAATTTTTTCTGAAATTTGAAGGATATCAATGACGTACTAGCCCCGGCTGCACATGATGATTCTGACCAGAGAGGACCTCATGATCACACTGACAATTTATTCACTCTTCCTCAAAGTCCTATTCCTACAAGTTTTATGGAGATTACAGAAGATGAATATCATTCTGCTGATGCAACTGAGGTATTTATTAGCTTTAAAATTTTTGTGTATGAATAGATTCATATAATGTATCTATAGATTTAAATATAGCACCAAGTTTACTGATACATAGAATACATTATATACTCATTATTATGACATTTCTAAACTAAAGTATCAGTAAAATTGTCACGACCAGAACCTATGGTCTTGGAGTGACACGGTAAATGGGAACCTGAGAGTCCCCAAACAAGCCTCAAAGTACCAAAATTCACATCATTGGTTCGGAAGAGCATTCAAAATTAAACACATAGTTCTAAAGGACAGGAAAGTAGGACTCACACTATGGGGATATCTCAAGGAAAGAGATTAATATGGATCCACATAACATGTAGCTCATAGGACTAAGGGACGGGTAAGTAGGACTCACGCTATGGGGACAATTCGGGATTTAGGATCTTTCCATCATGACATATCATCAAACCACAAGTCTTATAACCAAATCACATAACGATTGCCAATAGGTACCAAGCCATAACATAAACTTCAACCGTACCACTTAACATATAATGTAAAGGAGTTTACAAGGAGTCCAATAATGCCTCTAACATAATATAGGTTGGGGGCCAAGACATACCCCGGGCTCACCCTCAAAGTAAGTAAAAGAGATAAAAGGCAACATTTGTAGAAGGATGGTGGATCGTCCTTAGAAGATAGGACTCACCACTACAAGCAAACTTGAGATTTGAGCTAAGAGTGGAACAGTGGATGATCAAAGTCCTCGATCCCTACATGGTGAGATCTTGTAAGCAAAAGTATGTTTGAATATACTATGTATGCGGGATGTAATGTGTAACACCCAGAAAAATTATCAAAATACCCCTAGAAAGGAACCATGCGCGTAATGCATCTTTTTGTGCTCCATTCGCAAATTCGAGATCGGATTTGCAATCAGCGTAAAAAACTGAGTGGGAGAATGATCTCGACTCAATTTTAGAGCAACCAAGTCAAAATAAAATTTTTGCTAATTTATTTTCGGGCAGTGAGGGTTCGCGGCAAGGGCGCGATGCTCCTGGTACTCGGAACCACACTTGAGATTTTTTCCAAGTTTTCAATGAGAAGCTGGAACTCATGAAAACTAGAAAAATACACATGTCCCCATCCTAGGCGCGATACGGACACATGTATCAGACAGTTTTTTCTTTCTTTTATTTAAGGATGGGTAGTTCCGACTTTTCCAACTTCCTTAAGCCTAAGTTAACCTGTTTTCACTCAAATTTAGTTCCTAAAATGTATGAATTCACATTATATTTTCAAAACAACCTTCCAAGAGACTCAGAATGTAGAATCTAGGGCATTCAAGAATCCTCCCCAAATCCTTCCAAGAACTAATTCCTCAGGTATGTAAGACTCTCTAAAAGTTATTTTATTATTATTTTTTAGAAACTCAAATACTAATTTTCACCCAAGATTCCAACTACAAGTTGAGATCAAAGTTCCCTTTTATTTCTTGGAAAGTTTATTAAAGTACTATTCATGCATAAATTTTTGATAAGTATCATGACTCTTGTTGATTTTACTATTGATTTAAGGTATTAAAACAAGGATTTATAGCTATTGTTGAACTATGAGGACTCTTTATGTGTTTTATGAATAGTCATAAAGTTACGGTTAAATTAAGTCTAAGAAGTATTTTTAAAACCTTGTGTTTGCACTATAGCTGAATAACCCAATTATGCTTTTGAGATACTTGTAATGATATCATTTTCAGTGCAATAATAGTGTCAACTTGACAAAAGTTTAAGAAAAGCTAAGTTGGGCTAAGCCCCAGAAGATTAAAGAGATATCTTGAGAAGTACTACTTTTAAGTTGTGAGCAATATATAAGTTATTTTGGGAGTAGTATTAAGCACCAATATGAGTGAGAGTAGAATTAATAACTTGAACTCATAAACTACATAGCCAGTGTAGGATAAGATTGTACCAAGGTACAACTCCTCACTTGCCACTGAGATGGCCCAGTTTTGGGATGGATCCACTCCCCTAGTTTTTCATCTCCTGCCCGACAAAGTACGGGACGACTTTGGCAGCATGGGCAAGACGCTGTACCACCACGAAGCTCATAGTAGCGATTGTCAGTTAGAGAAACTCCCCAAGATAAAGCAAGTTAAGTTTTACATACGGATTTTTAGCATGTTTATTTTCAGTATACATGGTATTTATTTCTTATGTTACTTTATTCTGAAATATGATTTACTTACTTTGGAAATATTGCATTACCTTGAGTTTCCATTTTGGCCATTTTACATACCGTACATTTCATGTACTGATGTCCTTAGGACCTGCATCATTTTATGATGCAGACGCATGTGACAAAGTCCCTCAGCAGCCGCTTCATTAAGGAACAAACACTCATCCAGTTATCGGTGAGGCCTCTTGTCAGTTAGTGGCTTGGAGTCATTAATTATGTTTTCTTTTCCAACATTTTCTTTTCAGTTGTGGCTACCGTAGGCCTATCCCGATAGTAGTTTCAGACTATTATAGTACAGGTTCCACAGACTATATATCAAGTACTTCAGTTCTCGTTTATTTAAGTTATTGTTGAAATATTTCTCATTTCAGTTTATTCAGACAGTTTGATAATCTTAGCTTGTCATTTTGAAGCCTTTCCATGATTATTTAAGTCTTCTATTGAGTAAGTAGTCAGGCCAAATGGTTTGCTTGGGACTTGAAATAGATTTGCGTGCCGGCCATGCCTAGGGTGTGAACTCGAGGCGTGACACAATGCATGTGACTTACCAAACTTGTACTTTAATATTGGATGATAAAGACACATAATATAGAAAGAGATATATAGTAAGGAATGTAATATAACAAGAAGCCATGAAATTCATAATGCATGAATCGCAAATGATGCTCATAAATATAGTGGAAATGTGACCATAACCGATATGAGTAAGACCAAGCCAGCTATTACTTCGAGTCCCAATAAAATCCCCTAATCGATAGAAAGCTAATCTATTGCCAAAGGTAAACCATACTTCACCTTACAGGAACAACACCTATTTCGTAGGAAGTAACCTTACTTATGGGAACAACACCCATTTCGGGTAGAATTTTCACATATGGAATATCATATCATATCATATCATATCATGTCTTCTCCTTACGGTAACAATACCCATTTCAGAGGCATCTTTCCATATGGGAATGATACCCATTACAGAAAGGAACCTATGCTATGTACATAGTTCAAGGAAAGGGAGAGGGCCCTTGGGGATAGTTCTAACGCCCCCAATCCATCGGTGTTAAGTCGTCATCCTACAAGAATATATATGTATATATGATTTCAAAAGAGGCAATTGTCATTTTTCCTAAATCATTCCAATGCATTCTTAGTCTTAAAAATCAAACACTTATTCATAATAATTCTAACTTAGGCTCAAATGCCAAAATCATAATTCGTAGTCATAATACTCATGCATTGGAATAACCCATTCATATATAAGATGGTGCAAGCACCTAAAATGCTTAAAGAACCATAATCAATAAGCATATATGTGATTACATTATTTTTAGAACTAATATCTTATCAAAATCATATCATAATACATAATTGGGCTTAACCCACTTCATAATTTTCAAAATTTCGAATGTGCATGAATGCATATGACATGAATAATGTGAGAATAGCATGGGTAATTGAGATTCAATCTAAAATCATTAATATAATATAAAACTCAAGTGAAACATAATTAAATTCACATTTAAAATCATAATATAATCACCCATGCATAAACAAGCCTTGAAAAGGGACATGCATATTCATAATTTTATAAATCCAATGTATTCATCATATAATAGTTTGAATCTACTTAAAATCATCATATAAGTATAACCCATACATTAATTGAATTTAATAAGCAACACAATTGAAAACTCAACTTTAAAATGAGTAAAAATTCATGAAAAGTGCTAAACAAAATTTCGGTCTCTTTGGTTGAAAGGTACTAAAGATCAAACCCACATACCTAGACCCAATGAAGGAAATCCCAAGAGAAATTTGAAGAAGGATTGAGTTTGCCTTGATCCCCAAGCTTGAATTTCCACAACTATTCTCGAGAGGAGTGTGTGAGTCTTTTTCAAATGTGAGGAGTGATTTTGAATACTAGGATTTGGGTTTAGGTTATTCAAAATTCTTAAGATAGCATAGGAAGTCCAAAAAGTCATTAGAATAAATTAAATTTATGAAAATGCCATTACTGAAATAGATGGAAAAATTGCCCATCGTCAATACAAGGGCGGGTTCATGGGCTGTATGGCACTACACGGTTCGTGTGGAGTGCCTATGAACCAACACTTAGACAAAAATTCATTTGACGAATGTCCGGAACCATCACCTAACACTTAGAAAAATTTTGGCGAAAAAGTGAGCCACGCGGATGGGCCATATGAACCGTGTGGAGCACACGAGCCGTGTAAGTGCCCGTATGCCTATACTTGGAAAATTTCATGAAAAAGTTACGGGACGGTGATTCGATAATTAGAATAATTTTCACTCCGGAAGCCATACAGTTGGCCATACGACCCGTGTGATGGTACACGAGTCGTGTGAGTGGCGTGTCCCTTCAGTTAGCCCCAAATAGTGGGGTTTCAAGCTCAAGCCACTACACGGCTCCTCCACATGATCCGTGAAGTGTCACACCCCGTGTATGGTCCTAGTGTGGCGTGCCTTAGCTTGTAACTCTACACCAAGGGATAACACCCAAAACTAAGGTAAGTGTTGTCTCACTGGAGGCCACACGGCTCATGTGACCTCACACTGGCCGTATGGTCTCCCTTGAGATGACCCTTGGTCCAATTTTTGTCCAAAACAAAATTCTCAAGTTTCGATGAAGTCATACAATACCCGGGTCATTACATCATCTCCCCCTTGGGAAGATTCGTCTTGGAATTTGCAAGAACAAGGTTTGAATTAGAACATGAAACTTCCAAACACAAGATACAATGCATAGTTTACCATTTGAAAATCATAAAGTCATTAAGACTCATGCTGAAACATAATAAAATCATTCAAAACATTGTAGAAATCATTTTAATGCACATGTAAGCATGTCATGCCCTGAGACTCAAGAATGGAAGGATTAGGACCACTTAGGAAAGGAAGAACCTAATACCTTAAGCTTGAGTAGATTGGAAAGATAGGGATATTGTTTCATCATATCCAATTCCGCCTCCTAGTAGCACTCTCCACGTGTTGGTTCCTCCAAAGCACTTTTACTGAAGCTGCATCCTCGTTATGAAGCCATTTCACTTGACTATCCAAAATCCCTACCAAAACCTCCTCATAACACAAGTTCTCTTCCACCTCAATACCTTCCAAAGGCACAATAATGCTAGGATTACCAACCATCTTTCTCAACGTAGACACATGGAAGACTGGGTGGGTAGAACTCAAATTCGGGGGCAACTCCAACCTATAATCCACATTCCAAATCCACTCAATAACCTCATAAAGGCCTACATACCAGGGACTTAGCTTTCCTTTTTTGCCAAAACGCATCACTCTCTTCATAGGTGAGACTTTCACAAACACCCAATCTCCAACATGAAACTCAAGATCCCTCTTTCTAACATTTGAATAGGACTTTTGGCGGCTTTGGGCCATATTCAACCTCTCTCTAATCAACTTCACTTTCTCCATAGCCTCCACCACCAAGTCCAGACCAATCAAAGCCACCTCTCCCAACTCAAACCACCCTATCGGGGATCTACATCTCCTATCATAAAAAGCCTCAAAGGGTGCCATACCAATGCTAAAATGAAGCTATTATTATAAGCAAACTCAATGAGTGGAAGATGGTTATACTTATTACCCTTAAACTCTAACAAACAAGCCCTCAATATCCTCCAAGGTTCAAATTATCCTGTCGGCTTGTCCATCGGTTTGAGGATGAAAGGTGGTGCTCAACTTGGCCTTAGTACTAAGTCCCTTCTGAAACGACCTCCAAAAGTGAGAAGTAAATTAGGTATCCCGATCAGATATGGTAGACCTAGGCATCCCATACAATCTTACCAACTCTCAGATGTACAACTTTGCATAATCCTCAGCACCAAAAGTAGTCTTAACCGGTAAGAAGTGAGCCGACTTAGTCATCCGGTCGACGATAATCCAAATGGAGTCAAACTACCTTCTTGTCTGAGGCAAACCAACCATAAAATCCATATTCATGTCCTCCTACTTCCAAGTAGGAATCTCAATGTCTTGATTCAACCCACCGGGCCTTTGGTGCTCTACTTTCACTTGTTGACACTTTGGGCATTTGGATACAAACTTGGTTATGTCCTTCTTCATACCATGCCACCAATATACCTCTTTCAGATCCCGATACATCTTAGTAGATCCCAGGTAAATAGAATAATGAGAATTATGGGCTTCACTCATGATCACCTTTCTAAGATCATCCACATTCGAAATACGTAACCGATCTTGATTCAGAAGTACACCATCTACCCATTGGGAGAAAACCTCTATATTCTTTTTGAAAACAAATTTCTTCAATTCAACCAAGAATGGATCTAAATCTTGCTTAGCCTTCACATCAACAACCATCGAGGATTCATCCCTATTTTGAACATGTACACCACCATCTTTAGAGTCGGCCAACCTAACACCTAACCTAGCCAAACGGTGAACATCCCTTGCCAGCCCCTTCTTCTCCTCCTCAATATGAGCCACACCTCCCATAGATATTCTACTAAGAGTATCAGTCACCACATTCGCCTTACCGGGATGATATTTAACACTCATGTCATAGTGCTTTAGGAGTTCCAACCATCTCCTTTGCCTCAAGTTAAGATCCCTTTGTGTGAACACATATTTGAAGCTCTTGTGATCGGTGAAAACATCAACATGCACCCCGTACAAATAGTGTCTCTAAATTTTCAAAGCAGATACCATCGCCGCTAACTTGAGGTCATGAGTCAGGTAATTACGCTCATGTACCTTCAATTGCCTTGATGCATAAGCTATGACCTCACCATGTTGCATAAGTACACAACCCAACCCAATCTAAGAAGCATCACAATATACCATAAACCCATCCAAACCATTTAGTAGAGTCAAAATAGGAGCTGATGTAAGCTGATCTTTCAAAGTTTGGAAACTCTTTTCACACTCATCCGACCACATAAACTTAACTTTCTTTTGGTTTAATTTAATCAACAGAGATGCAATAGATGTGAACCATTCAACGAACCTCCTATAATAACTCGCTAACCCAAGAAAACGTTAAATGTCTAATGGAGTCAACGTTCTAGGCCAATTATTCACAGCCTCGGCCTTTTTCAGATCCACCTTTATATCATCACTGGACACCACATGACCAAGAAAGGCAACTTCACCCAACCAAAACTCATATTTGCTAAACTTGGCATACAACTTCTTCTTTCTCAAGGTTTGTAAAACCAACCTCAAATGATCCATATGCTCCCGCTCACTTCGAGAATAAATGAGACATCAATGAAGACAACCAAAAAGCTATCCAGGATTGGCTTGAACATCTGATTCATAATATCCATAAACACAACTAGTACATTAGTTAGGTCAAACGACATCACCACAAACTCAAAGTGTCTATACCTTGTCCGAAAAGTCGTCTTGGAAATGTCACACTCTCTAACCTTCAACTGATGATACCCAAAACGGAGGTCGATCTTTGAAAAATTAGTAGGCCCTTAGATTTGGTCAAATAGGTCATTGATCCCAGGCAATGGATACTTATTTTTAATGGTCACCTTATTCAATTACCTATAATCAATACACATCCGAAGGGATCAATCTTTCTTCCTTACAAATAACACCAGAGCACCCCATAGAGATATACTTGGCCTGATAAAATCCTTCTCCAACAAATCCATCAACTGATCCTTCAACTCTTTTTCAACTTAGCTGGGGCCATACGATGGGAAGGAATAGATATAGGTTGAGTATTTGAAAGAAGATCTATACCAAAGTCTACTTCCCTTTCGATAGGAACACTGGGCAAGTTTTCGGGGAACACATTCTGAAACTCATTCACCACCGGAACTGACTCAAGAGTAGGTGATTCAGACTCCACATCCTTGACTCTCACAATATGATAAATGCACCTTTTAGAGATCATCTTTCGTGCCTTGAGGTAGGAAATAAATCGACCCTTAATAGCAGGTCACTACCCTTCCATTCAAGAACGGGCTCACTGGGAGGTTGGAACTTGACCTTTCGGGTTCTACAATCTATAGAGGCATATGATGCATGTAACCACTCCATCTAAAGAATCATATCAAAGTCATACATTTCAAGTTCCACAAAACCACATGGGAAAACCTTATGTAACACAGAAAATAGGATAACTATGACAGACCCTATGTGCAACAATAAATTCACCTACGGGAGTATAAACAGAGAAAGGATCTCTCAAAATTTCCAGACTCAAACCAAACTTAACAGCCAACAGAGGAGTTACAAAAGACAGGTTTGCACCCAGGCCAAGCAAAGCATAAGCATCAAAATTGATCTTAGGCGTATTTAGACACCTAATTAGCCAATAATGCCAATAAATGGAGTGAATTCGGAGGACAAATTAATAGAGTATAGGTGTTTGAGTGTCATTTTCTCTTGTTTTGCTGATGTAGGGCCAAGTGAGCCTGTTGGTTGTGTTTATGCAGGATTTAGCTTTGATTGGGAAGTTCGAGGTTAAACCCGGATGCAATGGAATAACATAGCCCGGAACGTGAAGGATAAAAATCAGTAGGTACAACCAAAAGACCATGATTTCACTACCAGAACTGGGAGCAAGGTTGTAGAAGCTGAAAAAGATAAAAAAAAGGTGTGAGTCCCAAGAAAGTGCAAGGTGCATCGCGAAGCTGCTAAAAAATGTGTGAAATTGTCTAGTCAGCAAATTTAAGCAGAAATCTAGAAAACAAGGGGTCCGCATCGCGGACATGAGGAACCAATGCGGAAAAGTTGAAAAATGGGATTTTTATTATTTCTCTATCTTAGACTTTAGGTTTTCTTACTTTAGTTTTTACACAAGAAATACTGTAGCGGCGACGGAGAACTTATTTTCATGAAGAATTTGGTTAGTTAATCTTTAGCTTTTGGTTTTTAATGTTTTCCACTTCATTCATGATGTATTTCACATCCATGAGTGGCTAAGCCTCTATATTCTGGGGTTGGAGCCATAGACTATGTGTAGTTCTTAACTTTTGACATCTATGACTGGTTTCTTTTGATTATTCCTATGTTATTTATATCTATACTTTATA
Organism: Solanum medicagineum; assembly: GCA_026153255.1. Taxonomy (NCBI): domain Eukaryota; kingdom Viridiplantae; phylum Streptophyta; class Magnoliopsida; order Solanales; family Solanaceae; genus Solanum; species Solanum medicagineum. The sequence goes on along the minus strand of JAPFFP010060830.1, from coordinate 14,580 downwards.
GCCTAATCAACTAGGGAGTAAATTTGTTGTTCACTTTGGATTCGAGAAATGTTGAAGTGAATATAACACAATAGCATAGGGAGCTTGTTCAATACTAGGAAACTAGTTTGATTCGTGTAAGGGAGACCTGTGACAACTACCCTTACACCTTGCTTGGTTCATATACAGGATGATAGCTTTAATGCATTTTTATTGGTCTGTCTATCCCCGCTCAATGATGTAGTTAGGCAGTCAATAACAGTAAGCCGGCAGAGGCGTGCAACCCTATTCAGGTAAATTAAACCCTGTGAAACAATAATCAGGAAACCATACATAGATAGATACGATTAAGACTAGACAAAGTCGTAAAGGTTACAATCCTGGAATTGCACCTTTAATTGATATCTTGCGTGAAAGTCATCTTAGTTAGTAGAAGTTATTTATTTTATAATTTATTTTCCCTAAAACAACAACTTTTTTTATTAAAGCACCATAAGCGTGATAACCAAGAGAGAGTACTAATTGCAATCAAATCCCTTGGGTTTGACAACCCAGCCCTTTAATCAAGGCCGCTGTATTACTTGTGAGACTGCGTACACTTGCGTGTGCTAGGGAGCAACAAGTTTTTGGCACCATTACCGGGGATTTGAAAATAATTTGTTCATTATCAAAGTTATCTTGTGTTGTGGTGATCACTACATTTGATCTTAGTGGTGTTTCTGTGCAGGAAAGCGAGTTCTAAACTAGAAGATCAGGACTCTTATTTTCGTCAATCAAAGAGGAGAGCAGGGTTTTGTTTGGAACACTGCTAATTGAATTAGTTGAGCTGGAGGATCAAGAGGACAATAAGGTGGAGGTTGATCCTATTATAGAAAACGTGGCAAACAACACCTAGCCGAACCAGTAGCACCGGCTGCTGATGCAGCACCAGCACTAGCGACGTAGCAATCCCATGAACTACAAATATCACAAGCTGTTTTGTCAAACCTGAGCCTGGTAGCCGATGGGAGCTGAAATAGAACATGGTCTAGTTGCTACACTCTATTGGGCAACTCACCGGGCTTCCTCATGAAGACCCACAAGTCCATCTTCAAAATGTTCTTGAGATTGCTGATATTTTCATTCCTATGGGAGTGAATCGTGATTACGAGAGGATGACATTGTTCCCATTTTCACTATTGGGGGAAGCTCGGAGGTGGTTGCAGATAGAGCCACCAGACTCCATTACATCCTGGGATGATTTGGCCCAAAAGTTCCTCACCAGATTCTTCTCATCGGGTAAGACAGCTAAGCTAAGAAGTGAGATCCTGAGTTTCAAGTAGAGGGCTGTCGAGAAATTATATCAGGCATGGTACATGTCAAACCGTTGTTGATCAATTGCCCACACTATTGCCAGGCTAATAAGGTGTTGGTCCATACCTTCATTGAGGGGTTGGAACCCAATACCAAAATTCTTCTTGATTCTACTGCAGGGGGTTAAGCGTTGAAAAAGACGTATGATGAACTATACGCTCTTCTAAATAGAATTGCTCACGGCAACCTAGAGTGGAATGGGGGGTTCCAGCAGACCAGCAGTGTAGAAGTAGGCCAGAGTCTTGGAGATTGATGCTATAACCAGCCTGCAAGCCCAAAAGTTAGCAATGCAGAACGTGATGACCACGAATTTCAACAACCTAGTGTTAGGTCTAAAACAGCAAGTTACATTGGCAACAGGGCAGCAGCAAGCCCCGTGAATATAGTACAATAGCAGTCATCGGGTTGGTGTGATGTTTGTGGGGGAGGAGATCATACGGCTGAATCTTGCGGATCTAATCCTGAGGCAGTAAACTTTGTGGGAAATGCTAACAGGGGAGGCTATCAAGGATTTGGGAACGCCTACAACCCGAATTGGAGGAACCACCCAAACTTTTCATGGGGTGGCAATTAGCAGAATCATGGGCCACCACAGCAAAGGCCATAGGGCGGTAATGCATATTAGAATCAGCCTGTCCAACAGCCTACAAGATAGGTTAATCCGAGCACCATGACTGATAGTGAGGTGCTGAGACAGACCTTGGCCAACCAGAATAAGCAAGAAGAAGAAATCTAAAGGAACAAAAAGATCTGCTGAACTTAGAAAAGCAGTTGGGATAGTTGGCCACTTCAATAAATTCTAGGCCTCAAGGGGGCTTGCCAGGCAACACTGATTCCAACCCAAAACAAGTGAATGCAGTCAGCACACGAAGCGGGAGGCCATTAACGGAATTGTTTCCCAAGAAGAAGACAGGGGAGGACCAAAATAATATGCAAAATGATGAGGCTTGCAATCCCACCCCAAGTATTGATGAGACCACACCATTACCAAAGCCTTCTTTTCTGTTGCCACAAAATCTAAGAAGAAGAAAAAGGATGACTGTTTCACAAATTCATCGGGCTGCTGAAACAGGTACAAATTAACTTACCTTTGATTGATGTTTTGCTGGGGATCCCAAAATATGCTAAGTATGTCAAGGACATCGTGGCAAACAAGACCAAGTGGGCAGAGTATGAGACTGTGGCCCTGAAAGAGGCTTGCAGCTCTAAGATTCTCAACGAATCACACTTGCCAGCAAAACTCAAAGATCCAAGGAGCTTTACTGTGCAAGTAATTATTGGGAGCGGACTGAATACTAGAGGCCTGTATGATCTTGGGGCTAGCATAAACCTCATGCCCAGATCTCTCTTCTTGAAGCTGGGGCTTGGAAGACTGAAGCCCATAACTATTGTATTGCAGCTAGCAGATTGGTCTGTGGCAAGGCCGGATGGAGTAATCGAGGACGTCTTAGTCCAAGTGGGGTCTCTCATCTTCCCTGTGGACTTCATCATCCTCGATTTTGAGCCTGATTCTGAGGTCCCATTCATTCTTGGGTGCCCATTCCTGGCCATAGGAGGGGCATTGATCGATGTTGCAGCAGAGCGGCTCACCATATGAGCCCATGACAAGGTAGAGGTGTTTGATGTCTATAAAGCAATGAAGCTACCAGCTGCATATGAGGACCTAGCAGCTATCACAGTCATAGACACTACAGTGGCCATGAACCAGGTTGAAATTGAAGACCCACTAGCAAGGGTACTGTTAAATCAAGGGCTAGTGGATGATGCGGAGGCCCGAGAAATTGAGACTATGCTGAATGCTCACAATGTGAGCATGTTGATAAAGATGAATAAACGCCTTAAATAGGGTGTTGGGACCACCTCCCAAACCCTCTGTGGAAGAAGCTCCTAAGTTGGAGTTGAAGCAGCTACCATCACATCTCAAGTATGAGTTTCTTGGCGAAAATAATACATTAATAGTAATCTTGTCTACTTCATTGACTGCAACCCAGGTAGAAGTGGTTGTTGCGGTCTTACAAAAGCGAAAGAGAGCCATGGGGTGGCAGGTGTCTGACATCCATGGCATCAGCCCAGCCCTATGCATGCACATGATATTTATGGATGAGGGCCATAAGCCGGTGGCTTAACTGCAAAGGAGGCTTAACCTGATCATGAAAGAGGTTGTGAAAAAGAAGGTCATAAAGTGGCTAGATGCCTGGAAATCTTCCCCATATCAGACAGAAAAGGGGTAAGCCCTATTAAATGTGTCCCGGAGAAGGGCGGATGACAGTTATCACAAATGAGAAGAATGAACTGATTCCAACAATGGGTGGAAAATCTGTATGGACTATAGGAAATTGAATGATGCCACCAGGAAAGATCATTACTCCGTGCCTTTCATTGACCAGATGTTGGATCGACTTGCTGAGCAGGAGTATTATTACTTCCTGGATGGGTACTCAGGGTACAACTAGATCACTATTGCACCCGAGGACCAGGAAAAGACAACTTTCACCTGCCCATATGGGACATATTCTTTCAACCATATGCCTTTTGGGTTGTGCATTGCACCAGCCACATTTCAGAGGTGGATGATGGCGATCTTTCATGATATAGTAGAGAACTTTGTGGAGGTGTTTATGGACTATTTTTCTATCTTTGGGGAGTCATTTGAGAGCTACTTGCAGAACTTGGACAGAGTACTAGCTAGATGCGAGGAGACTAACCTCGTCCTTAACTGGGAGAAATGTCACTTCCTAGTTAAGGAGGGGATAATTTTAGGCCACAAAGTGTCCAAGAAAGGGTTGGAAGTTGATAGAGCTAAGATAGAAGTGATCGACAAGCTACCTCCACCGGTTTCAGTCAAAGGAGTCCGGAGTTTTCTGGGACAAACAGGGTTCTACCGCAGGTCTATTATAGACTTCTCAAAGATCGTGAAGATGTTGTGCGCTTTACTGGAGAAAGAGGTATCGTTTCACTTTGATGAATCTTGTTTGCAGGCATTTGAAACACTGAAGAAGAAATTGGTGGAGGCTTCGACCTTAGTCGCACCTGATTGGGGTCTCCCATTCGGGCTTATGTGTGATGCCAGTGATACAGCAGATGAGCGGTACTGGGACAACGCAGAGATAAAATCTTTCACTCTATGTACTATGCCAGCAAAACCTTGGATGCAACACAGGGCAACTATACAGTTACTGAGAAGGAAATGCTGGCACTAGTATACGCGTTTGAGAAACTCAAAGCTTACCTGGTGCGAACCCAAGTGGTAGTGTTCATGGACCACGCGACAGTGAAGTATTTGTTCAACAATAAGGATGCTAAGCCACGCTTGATTAGATGGATCTTATTGCTCCAAGAGTTTAACATTGAAATCAAAGATCAGAAGGGGAATGAGAACCAGGTTGCTGACCATCTATCCCGTCTGGAGACTGATGCTCACATAGGTGAGCAACTACAAATAAGAGAAGAGTTTCCGGACAAGCAACTGTTAGCCATCAAGGTGGAACAATTACCATGGTATGCTGATATCATTAATTACTTGGTAAGTGGTATATTCCTAGCTGATGCCATATATCAACAGAAGAAGAGGCTGGCTCACGATGCAAAGACATATATCTGGGATGAGCCGTACCTATTCAAGCAAGGCGCTAACAACATGGTAAGAAGGTGTGTTCTAGAGACAGAGACGCAGCAAATTCTAGAGAGATATCATGCCTCCCCGTATGGGGATCATCATGGGGGTGACTGGACAACACATAAGGTACTATATTCTGGCTTTTTCTGGCCCACCTTGTTCAAAGATGCAGTCCAATTCTCCATGGCCTATGATTCTTGTGAAAAGACAGGTGCTATATCCCGAAGGCATGAAATACCCTTAAACAACATTCTGGAAGTGGAGATCTTCGATGTTTAGGGCATTGACTTCATGGGGGCATTCCCACCATCATTCGGTTGTCACTATATTCTGGTAGCTGTAGACTACGTACCCAAATGGGTATAAGCAGTAGCCCTTCCAACCAATGATGCAAAGGTGGTGAGCAAGTTCCTCCGGAAGAACATCTTCACATGGTTTGGTATGCCAAGGGCCATTATCAGTGATGGCGGTAATCATTTCTTAAACCAGTCTGTGAAGAACTTGCTAGAAAATTATGGGATAAGGCACAAGGTAGCCACAACATACCACCCGTAAACCAGCGGCCAAGTGGAGGTGTCTAACCAAAAAGTGAAGCCGATATTGTAAAAGACCGTGAATGCCACCCAGAAAGATTGAGTAGAAAAGCTAGATGAAGCACTATGGACGTATCGTACTGCCTACAAGACTCCAATCAGAAACTCTCCGTATAAGCTGGTGTATGCCAAGGCATGTCATTTGCCCATAAAGCTCGAGCATCAGGCGTATTGGGCAATCAAAAAGCTGAATCTTGACTCTGAGCTCACTGGAAGGAAAAGACTAGAGCAATTGGAGGAGTTGGATGAATTTCGGCTCCAATCGTACGAAAATGTTAAGCTCTATAAAGAGCGGACGAAGAAGTGGCACGGCCGACATATAATCAAGCGGAACTTCGAGCCGGGCTGACAGGTATTGTTATTTAACTCTCATCTTAAACTGTTTCCAAGAAAATTGAGGTCTAAATGGAGGACCATATGTGGTGGTAGCGACCACACCCTATGGTGCAGTGGAGCTAAAGCACTTGACCACAAATCAATCCTTTTTGGTGAATGGTCAACGGGTCAAGCACTACTATGGTGTGGACGCAAATCAAACAGTGGAGGCCATTGACTAGGCCAAAGAGGAACTAGAATAACATGTCGTGCCGCGATGTCAAATTAGGCGCCGCATGTGCGGCAACCCGGGGTCAGGTAACTTAGTTTTGTTTATTTTTTTCTTTCAAAGAAAATTAAAAAATTAGACAAATAGGTGTGTCCCGCACAAAAGAGAAGAATAATTCGCACAAGTGTAGGTCTGCGATGACTCCGTGTCGGGGATCCTGCACTAGTGTGTGTCAAATTTTCAGTCCTCAATTCCCTATGATCCATTAGGAAGTTTTTATGTTTTTTGGTTCTAATCCATTGGTTTAGTGTTCTTGAAGCATGTCCAGGTGTTCGAGAAATTTTTCGAGGCCTAGAGCTCAAAATCGAATGTTCAATGTTGCTCAACATAGTAATCATTCGCGATGGTACTGCGACACGGACCCATCGGGGACGCCTATTATTTCTGACCTAGGTGGAAATGTCACTAAGTGTGGGTATGCGTTCACTCTGCATTGCGGAGCAAACGTATACCCTCGCTGTTTCTACGCTCAGGTAAGAAAATTTTGTTAAGTGTGCACTCGCGTTGCTTCGGCGTCGCGGAGCAAAGGCGAATGCTTACTGTTTCTACAATCACAAATAATTTCACTTAAGTGTTACTCCGTGTTGCTTTTGCAACACTGAGCAAACGCGTTACAGTACAAAAATTGCCTATTCAAACGTGGCCCTCACCTCTTTAATTCCCCCTCCCCAACCATTTCACACGTTATTTTCCCCCTTTTAATTCTACAACCCCCGATACCAACCCTTATTTTCTTCCCCCTCTCTTCTCCTCTCCTTTCTTCTTCGTCACTTCCCCTCCCCCCCATAATTTCAAACACCATCGCGACGCACACCACCAGACCACGATCTACACACCACCTCGCACACTCTCCAAGCAAGGTACGTTCCCTTAACTTTAATTTCATGTGATTCTTGTGCGTATTGTTCGAATTTGTGCGTAGCTCTGCGAAATTGTAAAGGAGTGGAGTGAGTCTTCCTTGTTTTCATGGGATTCACGTACGTGGGTGGGTATGGTGAAGAATGACTGTGCTTGGGGGAAAGGTTGGGGTTGATTTGGAGGGGTGAAAACCCTAGGTTGAGATTTGTACTCAAAATTGTTTTTTAAAAAAATTGGGGATAATGTGTTCTTGCCCATGTTCTATAGTTCTATGAATGCTTTTTATGTTGGCATGGGCCAACTATGCATGTGTGGGGGCACAATTTGAATAGGGTGATTGTGGGGTGTGCTTGAAACTATCTGTAAAGGGGCGATGGGGTAGTCTTCTACACACTTCGCGTTAATGTCAAAACAGATTGGTGTTTATGTAAATGTGCAAGTGTGGGGTTGAACCATTGTTGTAAGATTGGGGAGTTATTTGTTAACCATTGACTTGAATGTGAAGTGATATTCTTCTAACTGTCAACTGTGATGTGGGGGCATGAAGTGGAGCAGTGATATAGCCCATATGTCTTGGGGAAGTATGAGTACCCTTGCCATATGGTCTTGAGTTTAAGTGTAGGGTCTCTATTTTGAGTGAATCACTGATTTTTCACTTGTGCTTTGCAGGAAAAATGTCTTCCAGTGCACGAAGAGGTGGGCAATCTAGCAGACAAAGGGCCCCTACCTCCAGGAAACAACCACGAGATGTCCCGAATGTGCCCAAGGACACTAGGAGGGGTCATAACCCTCGTTATGGGACCAATGCTGTACACCGGGAAGGACGAAAGTGGTACTAGTCTCATGATGAGACGAGTACTATCCCGACGTTCTATTGACACAGATTCCTTTCGGTACGAATTCCTTCAAATCCTTAATCATTGCAATTAATTGGGTTGGTTTTCTTATTCCGACCACCAATAGCTTGCAATCTTAGCTTGGTGAGGGAATTCTACGCCAACATGAGAGAAGAACTTAGGTCCTAAACGGTAGAGGTTCATGGCTACTAGGTCAAGTTTTTCACCATTGGCGATCAATCAAATCCTGGGAACCCCGGAAGAGCCCTCAGCAGGAGTGTTCAATGAGCTGTGCCTTCACTGGTCCTATCAGGCCATCAGACACACCATTTCAGGGCGGCGATCCACAGCTAGATGGATACGACATGCGGAGCGGGGTTACCACCTCTCCTTTCCATTTGCTCACATATCCAAGGAGGCCTGGGTCATGTTAAAGATTGTGATGCACGCGTTCCTTTCGGGGAAACACTTCACCAATGTCACGAGGGATCGAGTGTGCCTCACGTACACAATCATAGTGGTCATGCAGCTGAATCACGGGGAGATTTTTTGGATGTCTATGAGGAAGGGCAAGACCCTTAAGGGTCGCAGGTATGCCTTTGGTGGCCTTATTATTGCATTATGTCGGGCCACAGGTGTGCCCAAGGAGGAGGCCGACTACTGCCCGGTCATCCAGGCTCCCCCTATGTTGTCACCAACATTAAGGGGCTTGAGGTGCATATGGGCCTGGTCTTGACTACAGCAGAGAGGGCCTTTAGGGATGATCTGATTATAGGCCTCATGTATGGCCCAGAGTTGCTGAGACGCCACACAGGAGGTCGGCCTCCCACACGAGAAAAACTCTAGCAGGTTGAGGTGGAATATCCCCTCAACGATCATGCCAAAGTCGTGCTGCTCATTGGATCCCGATTCACTAAACCGGTAGATGTTGACGTTCCTATGGATCCAGGGGAAGCTTACGAGGATGAGGATGATGAGGAGGCCGAGGAAGATGACATAGCTAATGCACCTCTGGTGTGTATAAGGGGTGAGCCTATCTTACCAGGACCTGGTGATGCCAGAGCACCGCAGTTCCAGCCTTGCAGGTTATGGATGGTTAGCACTAAAGGCAGTGCTGAATTTAAGGATGGCGTGGGAATGCCTTTTTGTGATGGTGCTTCTATTATTCCATTTCTGGCATGTATTAAGATAATATGTTTTTATTTCTGCTTTTGTTTATGTTTGGACATCTTTTAATTTTATTGGGTTTGTAAATATTGGCTAACTACTACTATGATGCATGGATGCTTTTCTGTGGATAATTGGTGAATGCATTGGATTGTTGGTAGTTGTATGCATGTTGATATTAGTTGTGTGTTAGTTATAGTCGAGTGATGGGGGCCCTATGATGGATGGATGGCGACCGTCCTAAGGGCATTCGTCAAATCTAGTTCATATAGAGTGCGGTAGTATGTAAACGAGGCATCGAGCGCGAACCTTTGAACATAGTTAAGGGTGAGGGTTTGAACCTTTTGAATCAATGGTGTATGCATGCTTGATAAGATGAATTCATGGGAATACAACAATAGGAACTCTGGTGCTAACCTTGTGATCAGAATGTGCCATGTGGGAGTGAGTCAATTGTGAGTCTTAGTTGTGATAGGTTTGATAACTTGCCCTGTATGTAGAATAGACTTGAGAGGAATCGAAAACAGAGAAAATGATCTAGGCATTTCGTTGAATGATAGAATCAATCCTAGTTAGCCTTGTTGAGCCTTAGCCTATTCTTTGTCTAACCACATTTTAAGCTAATCCCCTTTTCTTGATGAATTACCCAATTTTGATCCTAATTCCCTGGTGCTTTAGCACAGTGAATAAGAAAAGAGGGAATGGGAGTGGACACCCGGGAGTATGTAAAAAAAAACCCAAGCAGTGTAGAAAGAGTCTCCCAAAACAGTAGGGGTTCGCGTTGCTTCCGTGTCGTAGAGCAATCGCGGATGCACACTGTTTTAGGCTTTAAATTTGCTAGTTAATACAGTGCTGGTCTGCGATGCCGCCGCGTCGCAGACCCATCGCGCATACGCACTGGATATATAAAAAAGTATATATATTTCTTTTAATTATTTCCCTTTTCTTAGTCAGTGTTTGTTAGGGTGTCCACTTGTTTATAGGGGTTATGTTGTGGTCAGATTAAATAGATAGGAGTACTCACAGTGTCAAATAAAGGAGGGTAATGAAGTTTTGTGAGTCAAGAAGGGCATGAAAAGAGATGCAATGTGTGTTACGAGGGCGTGGGAATTGAACCATGTCAGCCATATCCATAAAAGTATCTCACCTACCCAGAGCCTACATTACAGCCAAATAAAGACCTATATGATCCTCTAAGGAAAATTCCAACTAGGTCTATGTTTACATTAAGGGAAAGCTTATGGAATCTTGAAACAATCCGAGACATCTTTTCTAAGCGTAAGAGTTGTTTGTATACCCAGTCTTGATCGTTTAACTAGATTTGTAATGATGTGCATCGGTGATTCTTCTTGGTGAGGGCACATGATCATTCAGGGTTCGAAACTAGATTAACTGTTAAATATTCTGCATAAGTCCGCATGTGTACAGGATTGTAAGGAGCAAATGGTTTACACCCGAGGCACCAGAAGTGTTCACTGTGGTTCAGAGAGTTCGATTGCATGATAGTTAGTGTACATACTACATTAGGGAGTCTTATGCATGTGTAGTGGTTTTCCCAAGGACGGGCAAAACTCTAAGTGTTGGTTGGTGATCTTAGGCATATTTAGACACCTAATTAGCCAATAATGCCATAAATAGAGTGAATTCGGAGGACAATTTAATAGAGTATGGGTGTTTGAGTGTCATTTTCTCTTTTTTGCTGATGTAGGGCCAAGTGTGCTTGTTGGTTGTGTTTATGCAGGATTTAGCTTTGACTGGTAAGTTCGGGGTTAAACGCAGACTTGATGGAATAACACAGCCTAGAATGTAAAGGATAAAAATCAGTAGATGTAGCCAAAAGACCATGATTTCACTAGCAGACCTGGGAGCAAGGTTGCAGAAGTTGAAAAAGATAAAACAAAAGGCGCGAATCCAAGGAAGTGCAAGATCTGCGTCGCGGACCTGCTAAAAAATGTGCGAAATTTTCCAGTGAGAAAATTTAAGTGGAAATCCAGAAAACAAGGGGTCCGCATCGCACACTTGAGGACCCTACGTGGAAAAGTCGAAAAATGGGATTTTCATTATTTCTGTATCTTAGTCTTTAGGTTTTTTTACTTCAGTTTTTATGCAAAAAACACTGTAGAGGCGACAGAGAACTATTTTCCACGAAGAATTTGGTTGGTTAATCTTTAGCTTTTGGTTTTTAATATTTTCCACTTCATTCATGATATATTTCACATCCATGAGTGGCTAAGCCTCTATATTCCGGGGTTGGAGCCATAGACTATGTGTAGTTCTTAACTTTTGACATTTATGAATGGTTTCTTTTGATTATTCCTATATGATTTATATCTATACTTCATAGCCTGATCAACTAGGGAGTAAATTTGTTGTTCACTCTGGATACGAGAGATGTTGGAGTGAATAGAACACAATAGCATAGGGAGCTTGTTCAATACTAGGAAACTAGGTTGATTCGTGTAAGGGAGACCTGTGACAACTACCCTTACAAATTGCTTGGTTCATATACGGGATGATAGCTTTAATGCATTTTTATTAGTCTGTCTACCCGCTCAACGATGTAATTAGGCAGTCAGTAATGGTAGGCCCGTAGAGGCGTGCAACCCTATTCAGGTAAATTAAACCCCATGAATCAATAATCAGGAAACCAAACATAGATAGATACGATTAAGACTAGACAGAGTCATAAAGGTTACAACCCTGGAATTGCACGTTTAATTGATATCTTGCGTGAAAGTTATCTTAGTTAGTAGAAGTTATTTATTTTATAATTTATTTTCCCTAAAACAATAACTCTTTTTATTAAAGCACCATAAGCGTGATAACCAAGAGAAAGTATAATTGCAATCAAATCCCTTGGGTTCGACAACCCGGCCTTTTAATCAGGGCCATTGTATTACTTATGAGACCGCGTATACTTGCATGTGCTAGGGAGCAACAAAAATTAAAGACTTTTAACGTACCAGTCACAACATCCAGAGCCTCTTTAACTTCTTGACGTGCATGAAGAGCATAAAACCTATAGTTCCTCGGGACGACACCTTGTGGAGCTCTTTTGTGGACTTGTCCACCCTGAGCCACCAGACCTTGACCCCTCTGAAGATTCTTGGGACAATCTGCAACTTTGTGATTCTTATCACCACACCCAAAGCAAGCACCTAAGTCTCTCCAACAAGCACCTGTGTGAGGCTTCCACACTTTCCACACAAAGGATGTCCATGTCAACCACCAACCGATGTCCTAGAAGGAGGCGCCCTAGCATTAGCAACCTGAGCCTGAACCTTGGCCCTATTGGAAGCGACTCAAACCACCACCCCGAGAGCTAGAGAACCACCATCAAAACAGGCCCTCTTAGGATCATGCACCCTCCTCTCTTTAAGTTTCTCCCCTTCAATCTGTTCGGCGTACACCATGAGTCTAGAAATATCCATATCCTGGATGAGCATGGCGGTGTGACATTCTTTCACAAGTGAGTCAGAGATACCAGAAAGGAACTTGTGCATTCTAGCGCAAGAATCACAAATATCAGAGCATACTTTGAGAGCTTGGTGAACTTGAGGTTATAATCCCTCACATTCATATTCCCTTGCTTGAGGTTGATAAATTCAGTCACCTTGGCTTCCCTAAGCTCAAGTGGGAAGAAACGACCCAGATTAGCAAACTTGAACTCCTACTAATTAACAACATCACCACAAACTCTCTCCATAGACCACTGAGTATACCACACATGTGCTACATCTTTCAACTGATAGGTAGCCAATTCAACTCTCTCCTCAGAAGTGACACCCATAACATTCAATACCTTGGTGAGCTCATCAATGAATTCCTGAGCATCCTCATCAACCTTACACCCAAAGAACTCCAGAGGATTCATCTGGGTGAAATCCCTCACTCTAGAAGCCGGAGTGGGATCCCGAGGAAGCTTGGCCTGCCTAGTCTGAGTAGTCACCACCTGGGCAAGCATAAGAAAGGTCATACAGAATTCACCATTGGAGATAGGCTCATCCATAGGCCCTTGAGGTGCTTGACCCTCATTAGCCAGAGCTAGTCTTGGTAGGTTAGGTCTTCTACGAGGCATCTTCTGAAATGTAGTAACTATACCATCAAGATCAAGAAACTAAACATACTATTCATAGCACGACATAAGACACGAAGAAGTGAGACAATTCCTAGGACATCGTCATAGCCTCCCACTCATAGGCATGGTGCACTTCACACCCATGAATAGGACTCTACTTGATGGGGCATGTTAGAATCAGAGGATCATTGACAAACCTAATGCTTTGATACTATCTCTTTCACGACCCGAACCTAGGGTCTAGGAGTGAGATGGTGAATGGGAACCCGAGAGTCCCCAAACAAGCCTCAAAGTACCAAAATTCACATCATCGGTTCGGAAGCACATTCAAAAGTCAACACATAGTTCTAAGGAACGAGAAAGTAGGACTCACGATATGGGGATATCTTAGGGAAAGGGATTAATATGGATCCACATAACATGTAGCACATAAGACTAAGGGGTGGGTAAGTAGGACTCACGCTATGGGGGAAAATTCAGGACTTAGGATCTTTCCATCATGACATATAATCAAACCACAATTCTTATAACCAAATCACATAACGATAGCCAATAGGTAACCAAGCCATAACATAAACTTCAACTATAACACTTAACATATACCGTAAATGAGTTTACAAGGTGTCCAATAATTCCTCTAACATAAGATAGGTCGGGAGCCATGACATACCCTGGAATCACCCTCAAAATAAGTAAAAGAGATAAAAGGCAACATAGGTAGAATGATGGTGGATTATCCTTGGAAGATAGGACTCACCACTACAAGCAAACTTGAGATTTAAGCTCACCACTACAAGCAAACTTGAGATTTAAGCTCACCACTACAAGCAAACTTGAGATTTAAGCTAAGAGTGGAACGATGGATGATCAAAGTCTCGGTCCCTACATGGTGAGATCATGTAGGAAAAAGTATGTGTTAGTATGTTTGAATGTACTAAGTATGCGGGATGCAATGCATGTGACTTACCAAACCTGAACTTCAATATTAGATAACAAAGGCACATAGTATAGAAAGAGATATATACCAAGGAATGTAATATAACAAGATGCTATGAAATTCAGGATGAATTATGTGTAAATGATGCTCCTAAATATAGTTGGAATGTGACCATAACTGACATGAGTAAGACCGAGCGAGCTATTACTTGGAATCCCGGTGAAATCCCCTCATGGGTAAAGAGGTGGTCCACTTGCCAAGGTAAATCATACTTCACCTTACAAGAACAACACTCATTTCGTGTGAAGTAACCATCCTTACAGGAACAACACCTATTTCAAATAGGATTTTCAGATGTAGCATATCACATCATATCATGTCTTCTCCTTACGAGACCAACACCTATTTCGGAGGCATCTTTCCTTACGGGAACAACACCCATTTCGGAAAGGAACCTATATTGGGCACACAGTTCAAAGAAAGGGAGAGAGCCCTTGGGGATAAGTCTAATGCCCCCAATCCATCGATGCTAAGTCGTCATCCCACAAGAATACATATA
>JAPFFP010060819.1:0-26989 GCA_026153255.1 Solanum medicagineum | reverse complement strand
TTTCGGTGGCCATAATATTGGAGCTGTAACACTTTATATGTGGCATAGGACATATGCGTGATTAGGCAAAATAATATAACAGTGAAGAAAAATGCCTTATAGAGTCAATGAAATGCATATGAAATGAAATGACACGTGAACTTTGCCTTGTGATGGGAATTCATGTACCTTGGTATTTATGTACATGTGCAGCTTATAGATGATTATATAATGCAACATATAAACATATGGAGAATATCCCATATGGTTGTTGGTCCAAACGTTTTCCAAGTATGGAATCATCGCCTCAAAACTTAGTCAGTGACGATTTTCCCTAGGTGATGTCACACGATTTATATGAAATTACACGATGCATGAGGCCCCCTTACAGGACCCCTGGCAGTTTTTTGACAATCATTTCATTAATGGTTTTCTTGTAATTTTGGCTATTCCTAATGGTAGTTTGTGACTTTCTCACCTATCCTAAGCCTTTCAAAAGACCTATACTTTTATATTATCATTTAAATTCAATTCGTACACTTGGAATATTCAAAATCTCATCAAAAGAACTCCTCTCAAGTGAGCCTTGAAGGATTGGCTTAGAGCTTAATGAAGGGTCTTCTTCTTCAATAAATTTCTTCTTGGTACTTCTTATGCGAGGTATGTGGGATTGATTTATGGTCCCTTTCAACCTTGAACACCCCAAACTCCTTTACTCCTTGATTTATGAAATTAAGCTTACTTTAAATATTGGTCTTTTGAATTATTATTTGTTTGATTCAATTGAGATATGGGCTATATTATAATTGATGTTTTCAAAGTTATTGAAGTCGTGATATGTGAATTGTATTGATATTATTAATATTTGATTATAAATGTCCCCTTAAATGTTGATTGAAGCATGGGTTAATCTAAGTTGTGATTTAAATGTGAATTTACTTATGGATTTACTCTCATATAATTCATTGCATATGCATATATGAGTATTGGTTTATATGAAGATTATGAAGTGGGTTAACCCCAACTATGTTTATGAATATGCTTTTGATAAGAATATGGTTATGAAAAAAATATGATCACAAAAATGTCTATGATATAGCTCTTTGAGAAACACCAGGTATTTACACCACTTTGATATACGTAAATTTGCTATTCTTATGCATGAAAGTTTGATTTGAAGTATGGTTAGGCTCTTTATCCCAATTGTGTATGATTATGAAAAATGTTTGACTTTTTAGCCTAAGTATGCATTGTAATAATTTGAGATGACTATTGTCTCCTTTGAAAGCATGTATGTGTATATAAATTCTTGTGGGATGATGACTTAGCACCGAGTGGACTTATGGGATGAGGGTTATCTCCAAGGGTGCAATACCCAAGTCCCATAACTTTATGCCATCATAGGTATTTGTTTATGGTAACCCTTACTAAAATGGGAGGCCCGTAAGGTATGGTTATAAATTTGATATGATATAAATTAAAATCCTATTCGAAATGGGAGGCCCATAAGGAAGGTTACTTCTACAAAACGGGAGGCCTATAAGGAGAAGTATGGTCTACCTTTGGCAATTAGATCACCTCTTATCCGATGGTGGGAAAGACATCAGAATTCCAAGTAACAATTTATTTGGTCTTATATGTCGGTTCAGGTCTCATCTCCTCAATATTGAAGTACTACTGCATTTCATGCATCATGGATTTCATTACATATGGACATATTAGTCTTCTTTGGGTACTTCTTTCTAGATATATGTTCCCTTATACTCTAACATTGGATACAAGTTTAACGAATTTCAAAGCATTGCATTCTTGCATACTTAGTACGTTCAACCACACTGACGCATACTTTTTTGCCTCCATGATCTAACTATGTAGGGACAGGAGACTATATCCATCCACCTTTTGATGGCTAGGTTAGATCGTGAAAGTTGTTGTGGTAAGTCTTATAATCCAAGGACGATCCATTGTCTATCTACCTATTATGTTTCTTTCACATATATTTTATTACTTTGAGAGTGAGCCTGGGACATGCCTTGGCCCCCGTCCAATTCTATGACTTAGAGGTATTGTTGGACAACATGTAGACTATTGCACAGATTTATGCAATGTTTTTGCTATTTAAAAATTATGGTTGTGGTTATGTATTGAATATTGATATCTTGATGATTTTCTTATGATGAAATGTGGAAATTCGAAAAATCTTAAGTCCTGAACTATCCCCATCGAGTGATCATACTTAGTTGCCCATTAGTTCTTAGGTATTATGTGCTATGTGAATCCATGAAATCCCTATCCTTATGATATCCCCGTAGCATGAGTCGTACATTCTTATCCCTTAGATCTATGTGTTAACTACTTCGTTATGCATTTTTGAACCGATAATGTTAATGTGGATACTTTGAGACTTGTTTGGGGACTCTCAGGTTCCCATTCACCACGTCACTCCTAGACCCTAGGTCTGGGTTGTGAAAATTATGACGAGACCATTTATAGCATTAGTTTGACCATCTAAAACTACTGAAATTGTCATAATTTTGATCTGAGCTTCTGAACTTTGAACATTCACAAAAGTCAAACTTTGGTTCTAGAAACAACTAAAAACACAATTTTGGGCCTAAAAACCTCATTTTAACTCTGAAATCAGTTCTGTAACTTCTCATAGACCAATTTTGACATTTCGAAACTAATAGAATTGACAGATCTTTGATTTGACACTCAAAACTCATAATGGTACAAGAACTCACTTTTTCAACAACTTAAGCTTCTAAAAGTACCAAAACTCATAATTTCAACTTTTGGAACTCAGGATTTCAGTTCCAACAGTACAGATAGTTCAAAATAGGCCCAAAGCAACTTACGAAAGGGTAACATAGGAATTTTCATAGATCAAGCCAAAAATGTCTAATCAGGTTATTACATTGATTTTGGTCTAGACTAACCTTTCATTGAATTTTCAAGGATATCAGACTCATTTTGAGCCACTTAGTGGAATTTAGTTAAAAATAGCTTTGAGAGTGGGACTCATATTTAGTCATAATGACCTCATATAGAAATTTTGACTGCGCCATTGAGTTTAAAATGTCAAATCTGGTGGGTTATCATAGTTTGTTTGCACGAGTAGAGTTTCGAGAGAATCTTGAGCACCTCATCAGAGACATTATAATGGGAATAATCTGCTGGTTTATGTCACGACCCGTGCCTAGGGCCTAGGAGTGACATGGCGAATGGAAACCTGAGAGTCCCCAAACAGCCTCATCGCATCCACATATACATCTTCAGTTCATAAGTGCATGATTAAATATTAAACACATAGTTCTAAGGGATGAGTACGTATGTGAAACAACCCCAAAAAGTGTCCGAAAATGTGCCTCGAAAGTGCCCAAAATCGTAATTTTCTTATATCTCAAAATCCATGTGTTATATCAAAAATTTGACTTCATATTCTTCTTTAGGGGGTCAAATTGAGTGAAAAGTTGGTCTAACCCCGATTTAAGCGCAACCGTAGCAAAATTTGAAAATCGCAAAAATGCAATTTCCAGAGATGATCCGCTCCCCTTGCACGACGCGCCAATGGGCGTTGTAGTGTATTTTGTGTATTGTTTTTCTTTTACCTAAAATTACATGATTTAAAGTTAATTTGCTCATGTGTCTTATCTATTATGAATTACACTGCACACTATGTTGGGATTTCATGAAATTATGGTTGTTTTAGCGTGTTTTGATCTATGAATCCAAGATCTATTATGAGATTTGATGAATGAAATTGATGTTTATGGCTTGAAGGCGTTTCCAAGTATCTATTGATGGTTTTATAGTGATTTTCCTATCATGATTTCATTCTTGAATTGAGTGTTTTTACACTAGCACTACACACCCGCCAAATGTTTGATAAGACGTTCGGGTTATGGTTACTTGAGGAATGAAGGTCCAATGCTTATCTTATGACTTGAATGACTTTATAATGATGAAAGAAATTTATATATGTGATATTATCTCTATAGTTTTGGGAAATGATCAAGCCTCACTCGGGGGGTTGTAGGCCCGGGTAACCTTGTTGAGGGGTTTGTACTTCAATCACCTCGCTTGGGAGGTAGTAGGCATGTGTAACCATGTCGAGAGGTTTGTATCTTGATAACCATGCTTGGGGGCGTTTTTTACTCCATCAACTATTTTGAGGGATTTGTACCTCATCAAACATGTTAGGCGGTTTGTACCTCATCAACCTATTGAGGGGTTCGTAACTCATTCGCCTCTCCAAGGGGGTAGTAGGCCATGGATATACACTAATAATGATCTCTCCTTAAACATGTATTATGTTCTATATAAGCTTGGTTTTACTTTAAGCATCATTCGTACATGCCTTATTGTTATATGCTTAGCCATTACCTATGTTATGCACTTTTCTTATGGTGCTTATCACTTGTTGCATTGCTTCCTACCTACTTAGTACATTCAAACGTAGTAACACATACTCTATGCCTACGTGATGTCACCATGTATGAATCGGAGCCCCACTTGACCATCCTCATCCACGCAGCTTGTACGACTTCTCTCAAGCTCTTTGGTGAGTCCTCAATTTCAGGGACGATGTTTATGATCTCATACTATGTTCCAAAAACCATCTTCGTTTATGTATATGTTGACTATAAGGGTGATCCCAATAGCTTGTATTGGCCCCCACTAAGTATCTAAGTTTTAGAGGTGTTGTTTGACATGTTTTGCATTATGCTATGAGTTTTGATTCTCTCTCTTGACTCTTGATGTTTATGATATGTAAGTTGTCCGTTAGCCCTATTGTCCCTATTTACTATCTTTTGTTGTATTTTATTGCTTTCGCGATCAAGGATGTGTAATCATGTGATCAGAGGCTTGATTAGGGCCCCTTCGGGTTCCCAATGTGCTATGTCATGTTTAGGCCCTAGGCTTGGGTTGTGACAAACTTGGTATCAAAGCACTAGGTTGTAATGGTCCTTGGCATCTAACAAATCTCATCGATTAGAGCCTTGTTCCTGGTTGTATTGTGCACCACAACTATGAGCAAGAGGCTCTGAGGTGTTTAGGAAATGTTTCCCTTCTTCTTACTCTATGTCGTGCTATAGAAGTTGAGGTAAGGTTTCCCCCCTAAAGATTGTCCTTTGCTATGCTATATCATGCTTAACACAAGAGGAAGAAGAGCTCGAACACCCGAGGAGCAACTGGCTAATGGGGAGCTTCGATATACTATCACTTTGCTTGCACAACTTGTGGCTAATCAAGCCAACCAAGGGCCCAAGCCCCTCATGCTCCTACACAGGCATCTCAGGTGATAGATTTCATGAGGATGAATC
This sequence comes from Solanum medicagineum, assembly GCA_026153255.1. NCBI lineage: Eukaryota > Viridiplantae > Streptophyta > Magnoliopsida > Solanales > Solanaceae > Solanum > Solanum medicagineum. Next base: position 21,683 of record JAPFFP010060819.1, on the reverse strand, counting down.
CCCTGAAATTCTATGGTTCAAAGGTGAGTGAGGATTCTCAAGAATTCATTGATGAGGTCTACAAGATTTTAGCTATCATGAGTGTGAGGTTGGAGGATAAGGCGGAGTTAGTGGCCTACCAACTCAAAGGGGTAGCACAAATATGGAACAATCAATGGAAGGAGGAGAAGGGAATCAACAATATGGTGCTTTGGGAGGAGTTCAATGCAACTTTTATTAATTGATTCATCCCTCTTAAGCTTAGGGAAGCCAAATTGGTGGAATTTATGAATTTGTCACAAGGGTCTATGAGTGTGAGGGAGTATGCCCTCAAGTTCAACCAACTTTCAAAATATGTTCCCCACTTGGTGGCCGAATCATGGTCTAGGATGAATAAATTTGTGATGGGTGTTTCCGACTTGGTGAGTGAGGAGTGCCGGTCCGCTGTGTTGATTAGTGACATAGACTTGTCTCATTTGATGACCTATGCCGAACAAATGGAGGAGGAAAAGTTGAGGAAGAGGAGGAGTCACGAGGCCAAGAGGTCCGTTTTGATGATAAATTCCATAGTCGAAAGGGTGGTCAGTTATATCAAGGCTAAGGGTATTCTCATGCATTTCATAAGAAGGTTGCCAATGATTTTACAAGGGTCCAAGGTGTTAGGGGTATGGTTCCTAATGGTGGGTGTCCGAAATGTGGTAAGGGTCATAATGTCCCGTGCTTGAGAGATACTAATGCATGTTATGGGTGTGGGAAAGTCGGGAATAAGATGTTGGATTGCCTTCGAAATTGCAACAAGGGTAAGGAGCTTTGTCCACAAGACGCTAATGCGGTCTTTTTGGAGAGGTGGTCGACAAGATGGTGCCTCATGGCACAATCAGTTTTATGCTTTGCATGGGAGGCAAGGGGTTGATGAGGTGCTCAATATTGTTACCGATATGTTGAAATTTATTTATTTTGATGTGTATGCATTAATTTATCTGGGTGCCGCTCTTTATTTTGTTACCCCCTTTGTTGCCAAAAAATTTCATGTTGAACTCGAATTGTTGTGTGAGTCATATGAGGTGTCTACTCTTATTAGTTCATCTACCATTGCTAGAAGGGTTTATAGGGATTGCCTGATTTGGATCTTGCATAAAATATTGCCTAGTGACCTTGTTGAGTTGGACATGGTTGATTTTGATGTCATTCTTGGGATGGATTTGGTTGCATGCATACTATGCCTCTATTGATTGTAAAACCTATAGGGTCAAATTGCAATTCCCAAATGAACCCATCCTTGAATGGGAGAGTCATGATGTGATGGTCAAGGGTAGGTTCATCTCTTGCATTAAAGCCTGTAAGTTAATTTCTAAAGGGTGTCTTTACCATCTTGTCAAGGTTAGGGATGTGAAGTCCAAAGTCCTTCCCATAGAGTTGGTTCCGATTGTAAAATCATTTCTTGATGTCTTTCTAAATGACCTCCCCAGTATTGCTCTCGAAAGGGAGATAGATGTTGGTATAGACCTCATCCCCGATACTCAACCCATTTGTATTCCCCCATACCGTATGGCCCCAAAGGAGTTTAAGGAGTTGAAGGAGCAATGGAGAGATTTGTTGGAGAAGGGTTTTATTAGGCCAAGCCTATCACATTAGTGTGTACCGGTATTGTTTGTGAAGAAGAAGGATGGGTATCTTAGAATATGTATTGACTATCGGCAACTTAATAGGGTCACCATCAAGAATTGGTATCCTCTTCCAAGGATTAATGATTTATTTGACCAATTTCAAGGGGCTAGCCACTTCTCTAAGATTGATCTTCGGTCTGAGTATCATCAAGTGAAGGCAAGGGAGTGTGATATTACTAAGATGGCCTTTTGGACTAGGTACGAGCATTTTGAGTTTGTTGTGATGTTATTTTGGTTGATTAATGCACCAACTATCTTCATCGATCTTATGAATAGGGTCTTCAAACGCTCTCTTGATTCATTTGTCTTAGTCTTCATTGATGATATTTGGATCTATTCACATAGTGAGGAGGAGCATATGGGTCATTTGAGGGTAGTGTTATAAAGATTGAGGGAAGAGAAATTGTATGCTAAATATAAGAAGTATGAATTTTGGTTGAAAGAACTTGCCTTCCTAGGTCATGTGGTGTCAGGGGACGGTATGAAGGTGGATCCTAAGAAGACGGATGTGATTAGAAATTAGCCTAGACCATTGACCCTGGCGGATATTAGGAGCTTCTTGGGCCTAGCGGGTTACTATCTTTGTTTTGTGAGTGGGTTCTTATTGCTTCTCCCATGACAAAATTGACCCAAAAGAAAGCTAAGTTTGTGTGGTCCGATGAGTGTGGAAAGAGCATCCAAACCTTGAAGGATAAGCTTATGTCTGCTCCTATATTGTCACTACCGGAAGGGCTAGAGAGGTTTGTTATTATTGTGATCCTTCTAGAGTTGTTTGGGTTGTGTTCTAAAGCAAAATGGTAAGGTCATAGCCTATGCTTCTAGGCATTTCAAAGTGCATGAAAAGAACTATCTACCCATGATCTTGAGCTAGCCACCATGGTATTTGCATTAAAGATATGGCATCACTATTTGTATGGCATATATGTTGATGTGTTCATCGATCATAAGAGCCTCCAACATTTCTTCACCCAAAAGGATCTCAACTTGAGGCAAAGAATGTGGTTAGAACTTTTTAAAGATTATGATATGAGTGTGCACTATCATCTCGGTAAGGCTAATGTGGTGGAAGATGCTTTGAGTAGGGTGTCAATAGGTAGCCTAGCTCATGTTGATTATGGTGGCAAAAGGGTGGATAGAGAGGTCCAACAGTTGGCTAGATTGGAGGTTAGGTTGGAAGAGGTTGATAATGGGGGTGTTGTTGATGTTGATGATTCTAAATCTTCATTGGTTGAGTAGGTGAAAGCTAAGCAAGATTTTTACCCAGCTTAGTTGGAATTTAAGACATTGGTTAAAGATGGTAACATGGAGGTTTTCTCCCAAGGGGGAGATGGTATCCTTAGGTACCAAGGTAGGTTCTGTGCACCTTATGTTGATGGCTTGAGGGAAAGGATCCTTTATGAGGCACATGGTTCGTCCTATCCTATTCACCCTAGGTTTACTAAGATGTATAGAGATTTGAGAGAGGTGTATAGGTGGGAAGGCATGAAGAGGGACATTGCCAAATTTGTATCTGGTTTCCATAGTCGCCAATAAGTCAAAATCGAGCATCAAAGGTCAGGTGGCCTAACCCAAATCATAGAGATTCCTACTTGGAAGTGGGACGAGATTAATATGGATTTTTTGGTTGGGTTTCCAAAGACTATAAAGGATTTTGATTCCATATGGGTTGTGGTTGATAGGATGACAAAATCGACTCACTTTCTACTAGTTAAGACTACATATGAGGATGAAGATTACGATAGGTTGTACATTTATGACTTGGTAAGGTTGCATGGAGTTCCTTTGTCCATCATTTCGGATTGTGGTACACAATTCACTTCACTCTTTTGGAGGTCCTTCCAAAGATGTCATGGAACCAAGATCAAACTCAGTACGACCTTTTACCCTCAAACGGATGGGCCAAGCCGAAAGGACTATCCAAACACTTGAGGATATGATTAGGTCTTGTGTATTGGAGCTTAAGGGTAGTTAGGATGATAATCTTCCATCGTTTGAGTTTGCATATAATAATAGCTATCATTCTAGTATTTGTATGGCTCCTTTTGAGGCTCTCTATGGTAGACGTTGTAGATCACCGATTGGGTGGTTTGAGGTTGGAGAGGTGGCCCTATTGGGCCCAAATCTGGTTATGGATGCTATGGAGAAAGTAAGGATGATTTAGAGAAAGGTTGAAAATAGCCCAAAGTTGCCAAATGTCTTATGCCAATATGAGAAGAAGGGACCATGAATTCAAACTTAATGATTGGGTGTACTTGAAGGTGTCACCCATGAAGGGTGTGGTCCATTTTGGTAAGAAGGGCAAGTTGAACCCTAGATATGTGCATCCTTATAGGGTGATAAGATGGATTGATGAGGTATCCTACGAGTTGGATTTGCCTAAAGAAATTGAATTGGTTCATTTGGTCATTCATGTGTCTATGTTGAGGAAGTGTGTGAGTGATCCTAATGCTATTGTGCCTCTTGATGTTGTGGGGGTAGTTGAAGACAAATTCAAATATGAAGAAGATCTAATAGAGAACTTGGATAGACAAGTGAAGAGGTTGAGGAACAAGGATGTTGCTTCCGTTAAGATCCTTTGGAGGAACCAACAAGTCGAAAGTGCTACTTGGGAGGCCGAAGCAGATATGCAAAAGCGATACCCTTATCTTTTCCATCTTACACAAGCATAAGGTACTAATTCTAAGTCTTCTATGTGATTTCATGTCTCACTTTCCAGCTCCTAAATCATTTGCATGCATTCATGTTTATATTGCCAAGTGAAACGACCCAAAAAAGTGCCCGAAAATGTGCCTCGGAAGTGTCCGGAATCATAATGTTCATATATCTAAAAATGCATTTGTTATTTCAAAAATCTGACTTCATATTCTTGTTCGAGGGGCGAAATTGAGTGGGAGATGGGTCTAAACAGAATTTTAGAGCAACCGTATCAAAATCCAAAAATCACAAAAATGCCATTTAGAAGGATCAACTTTAAAGGGTCATATCTCTTAGTACATAAAGAGTAGATTGGCTCACGACATATCAAATTAAAGCTCTTTGAATTAGCTTTCCAACATACTAGTTTGATATTATTCTGAGTTTGGATGAAGAATTTATGCTCGTTTTCGTATAACTCGTTTGTGTAGAAATGCAAATTCCAGTGAGTAATTCGCTTCGCAGACCAGTGCTATTTTGGTCCTATTTTTTTTACTTCGGTCCAAGACTTTCAAGTCTTGGGCCTAAGGGTTTCCATATTTGAAAGTACCTATCCTTAGCCTTATTTCACCCTCATATCATCCTAAACATTCCCCAATACCCACGAAAACATTTAGCCAAATATTTACTCCCAAATTCAAATCCCAAAACTCTCATCCGAATCTAAGGAATTCCTTCAAGCTTCAAGTCTCCATTAAAGTCTTCTTCAAAAAATTCCTCAAGGTCAAACAATGTGGTGTCGAACCTTTTGGTCCTTCACCCATTATGCCTAAGCCTCCTTTTTACTTAAATTGCACGATTTAAATGTTGATTTACTTATGGGTATTAATTATTATAAATTTCACTGCATAATGATTTGGGGTTTATGAAAGTATGACTGTTTTAGCATGTTTTGAGCTATAAATCATGGATCAAATGCATGATTTGAGGAGGGGTTTTGATTTATATTGCTTGAGGGTGTTGCAAGGTGTTGATTTGATGGTTTTAAGACGGATTTTCTTGCATGATTTCACACTTGAATTGCATGATTTTACACTAGTACTACACACCCTCCATGTGTTTGATAAGATATCTTTTTAAGGATTATTCAAGTTTTTATGGTTTATTGGTTGAGTTATGATTCAAGTGACCCTTTGATGATTATGAGATTTTAAAAGATGTGTTTAAGTCATGAAAAAGTTGATGATGTTGTAGGGCTGGATTAAGCCCCATTTCTAATATTCTACCTCTTGTGAGCTTTTGATATTTGATGATAATGAAAGGATAATGTTGTTGATGATTTATTCTTAAGATCATGATCTAATAGTTGTGGTGCACTTCATCACCATGAACAAGATTCTAATCGATGAAGTGTGTTGGATTCTGAGGACCACTAATAACCTAGTGCTCTAATACCAAGTTTGTCACAACCCAACCCTAGGGCCTAGACGTGACACGGCGAACGTGAGACCCGAAGGAACCCCAAACAAGCCTCTTAGCATATCGATCACACATCCTTGGTCGCGGAAGTAAAATAACAACAACAAGAAATATACATAAGGGAAAAAGGGACTAAGGGAAGTCTTGATATTTATGAAGCATAAGAGAGTCAAAGCTCAAAGCATAATTACATCAATTGTTCCAACAACATCTCTAAACATAGATTGGAGCGGGGGCCAAAAACACTTTCTGAGCTCACCCTCGTAGTATCAAATATTCAACATAAAGAGATATCACAAGTAAGTGTAGCATAGCTAGTGTCACTGGACTTGAGGACTCACCAAAGCTTATCTTCCAAAGCACCAAACTAGCCACGTAGAGGATGATCGGGAGGTGCTCCGGTTCCTACATGGTAACATCATGTAGGCATAGAGTATGCATTTGTACGTTTGAATGTACTAAGTATGTAGGGTACAATGCAAACAAGATATAGCCAACACATTCAAAATGCATAATCAAAAGCAATGGGTAAGTATAATATCAATATGACATGCATGATCAATGCTTGAAGTAAAACATGCTAGTAAATCATATAACTTGCAAATATAGGTTACATGTGCAGGAAGATACAATAATCTTCACAGCCCAAGCAAACTATCACTTGAACTCCAAGGCATGCCAACCCCTTGGAAGGTGATTAAGGTACCTACCCCTCGATATAGTAGTGCGGGCATAACACCCCCCGACAAGGTGATTGAGGTACATACCCCTCAATATGGTAGTACAGTCATGTCACCCCCTGACAAGGTGATTGAGGTACATACCCCTCAAATAGTATGGCCATGCCACCCCCCGACAAGGTAATTAAGGTACATAACCCTTAACAAGGTAGTACTGGCATGCCACCCCCTGACAAGGTGATTGAGGCTTGTCACCCCCTTAACTAGGTGGTTGGTATGCCACCCCCTAACAAGGTGTGGTTAGCTTGCAACACCATAGATACTTTTCATAAATTCAGTGCATACATACAATCCCTTAATCATCATAACGTCGTTTGACTTGTAAACCATGCAATAGATCATCAATCACTCAAGAATCCTTGTTAAGACATTTTATCAAACACTTGGCAGTTGTGTAATGCGACTTCAAAATCATTCACTTCCAGAGTGAAATAATATTAGAAAACTCAATGTAAATCAACCCACCAACTCATAGTAAAACCATCATGTAAGATATCTTGGCATCAAATCTCATAATAGATCATAGTTTCATAGCCCAAAATATGCATAGTCATAATAGACAAAGACTCATAATATAATTTTGAAATAGATAAACATGTATTTTCAATCAACATTTCATAAAACTCCCAACATAATTTGTAATCATAATTCATAATAAATAATACCCATAAGTAACACCACTTGAAAACATACAATTTTTCATAAAAAGGAAGGTTGGACACCATGGATGAAAGGAACCAATAGTTGAAACCCACATACCTTAAACTTGTGTTTGCATGATGTAGACTTGAAGGAGACTTGAAGCTTGAATAGAGCTCTTGAGATCCGAAATCAAGCGTGACACACTTGAATTTGGATAAAATATTTGGATAAGTGTTAGAGAGGGTTTCAAGAGGGTCTTGAGTGATATGGAGTTGAAAAATGGCTACGATAGGTGTTTTCATGCATATGTGGGCATGGGGCTATGACCCTAAAGTGCTTGGGCCGAAACAAAATTTTTGGAAAAATTAACACTTATCCGTGCCCCTGGCGCATTTCGGCCACTGTGTGGATTACTACAAAATTGTAATTTTTGAAAAACTATTTTTTGTTACGGTTCTTCTAAAATCGGGGTTATACCCATGCCCCACTCAAGTTTTCCCCCAATCACGACTATGAAGTCGGATTTTCGAGATCATGCATGGATTTTGAGATATATGGAAATTACGATTATGGACATTTTCAGAAGCACATATTTGGGGCGTTTCAGGCCCCTTGAAATTGATCAAACAAGTCATCAATCCTTGATAACTAATACTTATTCTTGAAGGTTATCTTATTCAATTTCCTATAATCAGTGCACATCCAAAGAGATCCATCTTTCTTTCTTACAAATAACGCCGGAGCACCCCATAGAGATATACTTGGCCTAATGAAACCTTTCTCCAAAAAATCCTTCAACTGATCTTTCAACTCCTTCAACTCAGCCAATGACATACGATAAGGAGGAATAGAGATAGGTTGGGTATCTGGGAGAAGATCTATGTGAAAGTCTACTTCCCTTTCAGGAGGAATACTGGGCAAGCTTTCGAGGAAAAAGTTCAAAAACTATTTCACCATCGGAACCGATTCAAGAGTGGGTGACTCGGACTCCACATCCTTAACCCCCATAATATGATAAATACACACCTTGGAGATCATCTTCTGGGCTTTGAGATAGGTAATAAACCAACCTTTAATAGCGGAGTTACTACCCTTCCATTCAAGAAAAGGCTCCTTCAAAAATTGAAATTTGACCTTTGGGGTCTTATAAACTATAGAGCCATATGATGCAAGCAACTAATCCATCTTGAGAATCACATCAAAATCAAACATCTCAAGTTCCACAAGATCACACGGAAAGACTTTATGCAACACAGAAATAGGACAACCCTGATAGACTCTGTAAGCAACAACAGATTCACCTACAGTTGTATAAATTGAAAAGGGCTCCATTAGGATTTTGGGACTCAAACCAAACTTAACAGCCAACAAAGGACTCACAAAATGTCAAAATCAAAGACTTTTAACATACCAGTCACAACATTTGAAGCCTTCTCATCTTCCAGACAAGGATGAGGAGCAGGAACTTATTGTTGCTCAAGGCGATACCTTATGGAGCTCTTTGCTGGCCCTATCTACCTTGAGCCACTTTACCTTTCCTTCTCTAACCGTTCTTAGGATAATCAGTAATCTTGTGGTTCTTGTCACTACACCCATAACATGCACCCTTCTTCTTCCAACAAGTACCCACGTGATTCTTTGCACATCTATCACACCCGAGAAACCATGGTCTACCCCTAATTGGTGCCTTAGGAGAAGGCACCCTAGCATTATAACCTTGGCCTTGTTGGAAGCGAGCGTAACCACCACCCTTGGAGTTTGAGAACCCACTATCATAACGGGCCCTCTTAGGATCATGCATCTGTTTCTCCTTAAGCTTTTCTACTTCAATCTGTTCAGCATATACCATGACCCTAGAAATTTTCATAACCCAAATCAGCATAGTTGTATGACACTCCTTCACAACCAAGTCAGAGATACCAGAAATGAACTTGGGCATTCTTGAACGAAGCCACAAGCATAGGAGCATACTTGGAGAGATTCGTGAACTTGAGGTCATAGTACATCACACTCATACCATCCAATTTGAGGTTGATAAACTTAGTCATCTTGGCTTTCCTAATCTCAACTAGGAAGAGATGATCCAAAAATGCGAGCTTGAACTCTTCCCAATTAACAACAATACCACAAACCCTCTTCATCGACCATTGAGTGTACCATACTTGAGCCACATCTTTATTTTGTTAAGCAACAAACTTAGCTTTCTCTCAGAAGTGACTCCCATAATAGTCAACACCTTAATGAGCTCATCAACGAACTCCTGAGCATCCTCATTAGCCTTTGATCCATAGAACTTCAGAGGATTCATCCCGGTGAAATCTCTTACCCTAGAGGTCGGAGTGGGACCTCCAGAAAGATTAGCCTACCCTAGTCTAAGTAGTCACAACCTGGGTAAGCATAGCAAAGGCTATACGGAATTCATCACTAGATATAGGCTCTTCCATATGCCCTTGAGATACTTGGCCCTCATTAGTCGTGCTCGATCTTGGTAAGGGAGCTCTTCCACGAGGCATATTCTATAATGTAGCAAGGACACCATCAGGATAAGAAGCCAATCATATGCGCCAAATCTCGACATAATACATGAAAAAGTGAGACAATTCCTAGAACGTCATCATAGCCTCCCAATCAAAGGCATGGTGCACTTCACACCCATGAATAGGACTCTATTTGACGCGACATGTTGGACTTTCATTTACAAAACCTAGTGCAATAATACCAAGCTTGTCATGACCAAGACCTAGAGTCTAGGAGTAGCATGGCGAATGGGAACCCATGAGTCCCCAAACAAGCCTTATAGTATCCAAATTCACATCATTGGTTTTGAGGCATATTCATACAGCAATCACATAGTTCTAAGGGACAGGTAAGGAGGACTCATGCTATCGGGATGTTTTTGGGAAAGGGAGTGACATGGATTCACATAACACATAGCACATAAATACTAAGGGACGTTTAAGTATGACTCACTCTATGGGGGGAAATTCGTGACTTAGGATATTTCACATCATAACATATAGACATATCACAATACTCATAGCCAATCCACTAACAATAACCAATAGATAGCTAAACCCATAAACATAATCTCCAATCACAATACTTAGCATATAAACATAAAGGAGTTTACGAGATGTCCAACAATGTCTCTAGTCATAAGATAGGACGGGGACCAAGACATACGCCGGCCTCACCATTAAGTAAATAACATAAATAAAACAACATAGGTAGAGGAATGGTGGTTTGTCTTTGGAAGATAGGACTCACCACAACAAGAAAATCTCAATATCCAAGCTAGACATCATACAATGGATGAATGTAGTCCTCAGTCCCTACATGGTTAGATTCTATAGGCAAAAAGCTTATGTTAGTATGTTTAAATGTACTAAGTACACGGGCATGCAATACATATGACTTACCAAATCTGCATCCAATGTTAGATGACAAGGGCATATATTATAGAATGAGATATATAGTAAGAGATTGATATACAATATGTCATGAAACTAATGATGCATGAAATGCAATAATGCTTATATATAGTGGAGATGGGACCATAACCGACATCTCAAACTCATGCGAGCTATTACGTGAATATGCCGATGTTGACCTCCAATCGGGAGAGAGAAGATTACTTGTCAAAGGTAATCTACACCATATCTTATGACCTGGTCATTTCGGTGTGATGGCCACCTTCTTTACAGCATGATCATTTCAGAAGGATTTTCCAATATCATATCATATCAATAATTGAATAATCATCTGTTACGATCCAGTCATTTCGGTGATGGTTACCATTCCTATAATTGCACATAATTCAAGTTAAGGGAGAGGACCCTTGGGGATTGCCCTGATGCCCAGTCAAAACATCCCACAAGAATACTTATAAATATACATGCTTTTAAAAGAGGAAATAGTCATTTAAAATCATTTCAATGCAAAATTAGGCTTCAAAGACAAACATTCCTCTTAATCATTCATTCATGGGCTAAAAAGCCAACACATAGTTCAATATCATGTTTCTTATACATAGGAATAACTCATTCATTAAACAATATGGTGCAAGCTCTCAATATACTCAAAGAGCCAATAACAATAGACATTTATGTGATCACATTCTTGTCATAACAAACATATGAGTTTAATTCACCACAATCATTTTCATAAAAACATATATGATCTTAACCCACAGATAATTTCATAAATTCCAATGCTCATGAATGCATATGCATGAATGATATGTAAATAGCAATGGGTAATACAAATTCAATCTAAAATCAACAATATGATATGAATTTCAAGTAAACCAATAAGTAAAATCAACATTTAAATCATAATATAGATTACCCATGTTTAAATCAAGCTTTAAAGGGACAATGCATATTCAAATATTCATAATAATAATGTACTTCAATATATTAGGGCTTAAAATCATCAGTAAAGCATAGGTCGTACTTCAATTGAATTTAATAAACAGTATTCCTCAAAACCCATATTTAAAATAAGCAAAATTCTATGAAAATCAATTGAAAAGAGTTTGGGTCTGCTTGGTTAAAAGGGACCAAGGACCAAGAATCAATCCCAAATATCTTAGCTAATGAAGAAGTTTCAAGAAGCAATTTGAAGAAGAATGAGTCTTCCCTTGATTACCAAGGTTATATTCACAAGAGTCCTTTGAGAGAGTGTTCTTAACAGGGTTCAATATAATTCTAAGTCTGAGGAATGAATTTGAATGAAGGAATAAAGTATAGGTCATTTGAAAGTCCTTAGGTAGCATATAAGGTCACAAAAGACCGTTCAGATAAACCATAATTACAAAAACTCTATTAATGAAATGAGTTGAAAAATTGAAATTTTCATCTCATGGAGGACTATATAGTCTGTGACATGCCATACGGACTGTATACATGTCCGTGATCCAACACTTAGAAAAATTTCACTTGACGAAGGTCCGAACTATAATCTCATACTTAGAAGTTTTTCAACAAAGCATCCATACGGAGGGTGGTATGGACCGTACCAAGCCACGTGGTCCATATGCCCCCTCCGTCTTACCTTTATTAGAAAATTTCTTCCACGTCGAAGTTTCGGGTCAATGATTCAATACATAGAAAAATTTCACTCGAAAAGCCATAGGGGAGGTTGGCGGTACGACCCCATACGGACCGTATACTTGGCCGTCCCACTTTACTTGGTCTCAAAATTGTTGAATTGCAAGACTAAGGTTACCACACGGCTTGCCACACGGTCCGTGAAGCCTCACATGGCCCGTGTGGGGTCCATGTGTGGCATGCCTTAGTCAAAAACTCCATGATTAAGCTCTAACACCCCACGCAAGGCTAAAGGTTACTCCAAGAAGGCCCCACACGGTTCGTATATCCTTATACAGACCATGAGGGCTCCCATGAAGTGTCACCTTTGTCCAAAACTTTTCGAAACCAAAATTTTAAGCTCCAATGAGATCGTACAACATCCGGGTCCTTACAAATCACTAATCAAAATTAATATTGAGTGCAATAGTGTCCTAGGTCACTTTTAAGGATCGTAAGTCTTCCTTATGAATCCTAGGTCACTTTTAAGGATCTTAAATCCCCTATTCATAAACTTGTTCAACCTCTTGAATTTATCATAATCATGTCATGAGTTGTAAATAAGGACAAAGTATGGGTTCACTATCAATATCCTTAAAACCATGTAATTAAGATAGTTTCATGCATAATTATGTAGTTTAAGATCATTCGAATCAAAATTGAAGAAACCCAAACAAGGTTTTCATAAACCCTAAGAAGTTTGTAAATGAAATCACTCATAATTCATGTATTTCATATAACTTAAAGTACTTCATGCATAAGTATGTAAATAATTTCAATCTAAATTATAATGCATGCAATCAGAAGCAAAGTCATAAAATCCCTAAAATTCTCATACCCGAACTTGATGAAATAAGATGAAATTGATAGGTCTCCATGGGTGAAAGGTACCCATGGATGAAAGTCCACATACTTTAATTAAGAAACTATGAGAAATCAGTAGAAATTGCCTTGAGTTTGAGAAGAATCGTTGGATCTCCAATTGAGTCCTTATCTTGGAGAAAAAAGAGAACCTTGGGGAGTATTTTTAGAGAGAGAATATTTAATTTGGGCATTGAGGATGAATAATTAGATTAGGAGGGCTTTGGAGAAATTAATAGATGGGTATTGGGTATAAAATCTGTTCAAATATATTAGTAAATAAATTTGGGAAAGACCAAAATGACCTTGTATTTAAAACTGATGAAGGCTCCTGTACGGGATCCTATACGAGTCATATAGAGCCAAACAGGTTGTGAGGGGTGTCATAGGGAAGGACCCTATCAACAACCTTGAAAATGTTTTAAAGGACTTCTCTCCCCCTCGAGACTACAGATAGTACAAGGACCTGTGGTCCATGGGGGTAGAGAATTAAACTAATAAGGGTTTTCCACGAGGCTCACCACATCTTTTGGTGCCCACCACAATCGTGAGCCAACTTATGATCCTCCTTCTCCAATAATTCAGCCTTATGAGGGCACTATTAGCCATTACTCTTTTGTACGACCAACGTAGGGCCCAATGAAGGGTACCTGGTGTCTAAAACCTAGACTTTTCTTGGGGAAATTTCCTTTAAACCTCATTCTTTAGACTTTCCAACCTATGAAGCATTATAGTATATCTCCTTGAAAACATTCTTCCTCGAATGAGATAGAAATTAGCCTGAATAGAGTAGAATAGATATCAACCAACTCAACATGAATGCAAAAATGTAAGTTACACATCATTTTCATGAAACTTTCAAACTTATGCATCAAATATCATACAAATTAAGTATCTATGCATGAAAAAGCTAAAATATAGGAATTTTGAGGTTTTGAGTAAGAGCAACTTAATACCTTAGACCTAAGTGGAAGAGAAAGGGTAAGGATATCATCTCATTATGCTCGTCTCCACTTCCTACGTATCACTTTACTCTTGTTGATTCCTCTCTCATGACCCAAGCCTAGGGCCTAGGCATGACACGGTGAATGAGAACCAGAAGGGAGTCCCCAAGCAAGCCTCTTAAGCAGACATGGCACATCCTTGGTTTAATGGAAACATGAAAGAGAAACGAGCACATATCATATAACATCTAAGGGAAATAGGACTAAGGGAAGTCTTCACCATACATAAAAATAATAAGAATCAAGCTTAGTACAAAACATATATATCCAACAACACCAGTATGAGTAGAACGGGGGCCAAGACATCTCCCGGGCTCACCCTCAAAAGATAAAAGAAAGTCTAAATAGATAAATCTTAACAAAAGCATCAAAGTAAAGTGCATGTTGTACTCGAAGTGGGGGGCTCACCAATAGCAATCTTCAGTGATCCGGCTAACCATGTGGAGGAGGAGGATGCATAAGAGCTCCTGTTCATACATGGTAAGATATTCTAGGCAAAAGTATGTATTAGTACTTGGAATTTAATGAGTATGGAGGGTGTACTGCAACAAGAATCATAAGCCATAATAATAATGATGCATAATCATGATCAATAGACATAAGCCCAATATGACATGTATAATTAATGTTTGGATCAAAACATGCATGAAGATACTCAAACTTGCATAGTATGTCATACTTATGTGGGAGTAGACTTTAACCGACATATAAGACCAAGCGAGCTACTATTTGAAATCTAGATGTTCACTCCGCACCGAGTAAAGGGGAGGTCTACTTGCTGAGATAGAACAAACTTACCCCACATAGTGGGTAACTTGCCTAGTTGGATCTACTTTGTAAAAGCGCATTTAGGGAAATAATATAAACCTATAGTGGCACATAGTTAAGAGATCAAGACTTTATATACGGACCGCTTGGGTCAAACCCTCAGCTTAAGCCTCATTCGGTGCTAAGTCTAGTCCCACGAAATACTTGATATAATCATAAACTTAATAATAATATGATTGACTTGTAAAAACATGATAACGTGGCATGAGAAGCTCATTAGAATACTTGCCCCTACAAATGGTGTATACCTTGTACTAGAGGGTAAAAAACAATGCATAGACTTGCCCCTTCTAGTAGGCATCACATTACACATAAGGGTAGAGATTATATTATGCTTCCCCCTTCAAGTGAGAGTTGGTACATGAGGGTAAAATAGTATCATGCTTGCCCCTATATAGATATTATTTACTCGTAAGAGCGTAAAATATAGGATAAGGGCTCAATATTCATCTTGCAAATCATAAAAGCTTTTCATGAGTTTTATGCATGCTTAGGAGCCCATAATTTATCATAACACACTTGGTTTGAAATTCATATAATAATCATTTATTCACATGAAAATTTCATCATGAAACCTTAGTCAAACATGGTGGGTGTATGCACATGCATTTAAAATCATGCAGTTTAAGAGTTTGAGACATGATAGGAATAAAATCAACTCATTTAAGGTTACCCAAATTAACCCACCATTATAATAGTAAAACCCTTGTTTGAGTATGAAAACCAAAACAATGTTTTAGCATAAATCATCATTTCTTGAATAACCCAAATAGGAGACATGTGTACAATGCATAATAATATTATCATACGCAAGAGTTCATGAACACCCATAAAATAGTCCACAAATCCATGTAGTTTGAGATGAGGACTGGTAGAACTAGTGAGACGGAAGGTTCCCAAAATTGAACACATATACCTTGATGATAAGAGATAGAAAAATCTTGGGAGATGATGAGGAATTCGGAACCATAGCTTGCATCTTCTTGTTTGAAGCCTTGTAGGAACTTGAGAGTGTTTGAGAGGGTTTAGAGACTAAGGTTTTCTTATAAATAAGGAAGAATGAGATGTATTAGGGTTATGCAAACTGATAAAGAACATGGATGGGGTCAAAACGACGTAGTTTGGACATAGAAGGAAGAGGAAAGGTCAAATTTACCCCTATTAAAATTCTTGCAGAACGGGTCTACGAGACCCTGTCTATGGGTTGCAGAGAACTCAACGAGCTATATATGAGGGTCCTGAAATTTGAGTTGCTGGAATTTGTTACAAAACCCCTATTACAGTATCTACAACTCATGGAGTGATTTACGAGTCGTATGATGAGTTATAAATCGAACTTCAAAAAGATCCAAATTTTACCAAGTCTGCCAGATTCATGAGACCTACTTTATGGGCCATACTATGGCTTACAAGTCGTAAACCCCTTCATAGCTATCAACAATCAAATTTTATGAAGCTTATTTCTTGCACCTCTCATATCCCATAAGTGGGGTCTTACATTATCTCCCCCTTGGGAACATTTATCCTCGAATGTGCTAAGGCAAGCTCTAAGAAATGAGCTCATGCACCATATGCCAATGCACCACATATAAATGCAACATATATACAATTTTAAAAAGGATCTTAAACCATGTTTCACATAGCACTTATGATGCAACCATCAAATCCACATAAACCTGCATGAATGTCGTGAAAATGGCATGTAAGTGAAAAAGATTCTAAGATGGGAAAAATCGTGTCACCTCAAGCTTGATAGGAATGGAAAAGGTGGGGATATCACTTCCTCATAGCAGCTTCGACTTGCCATGTGGCACTTTTAACTTGTTGGTTCCTCCAAAGGACTTTGACAGATGCCACATTTTACTTCTTAACCTCTTCACTTGTCTATCAAGTATTTCCACCAGGACTTCCTCATAGGCCAAGTTATCTTCTATGACACCCACAACATCCAAGGGTACTATAGAACTTGGATCACCTACATACTTCTTCAACATCGATACATGGAAGACCGGATGAATAATACTCATCTCTGAGAGCAACTCTAATTCATAGGCAACGTTACCAATTCTCCTAAATATTCTAGGAGACCTTACAAATTTTAGGCTTAACTTTCCCTTCTTTCTAAATAGGACCACACCCTTCATGGGTGAGATCTTCAAATACACCCAATCACCAATATCAAACTCAAGGTCTCTCCTTCTCATGTTGGAGTATGACTTTTGCCTACTTTGAGTCATCTTCAACCTCTCCTTTATAAACCTTACCTTTACCAAAGCTTCCATGAATGATTATTGACCCAATAAAGCATTTTCCCCCCCACATCAAACCTTATAATCGGAGATCAACAACGCCTACTATATAGGGCTTCAAAGGGGGCCATTCCAATGCTAGAGTGATAGCTATTTTTGTAAGCAAACTCAAAGAGTGGAACATACTTGTCACAATCACCTTTGAACTCCAAAACACAAGCCCTAAGTATATCCTCAAGAGTTTTAATTTCCCTTTCCGCTTGGCCATCCGTTTGAGGAAGAAAAGCCGGTAAGCTTGACATTTGTACCGAGACCCTTTTGTAAGGACCTCCAAAAGTGTGAAGTGAATTGAGCAACACGATCCGAGATAATAGACAATGGTACCCCATGCAACTTGACCAACTCATGAATATATATCTTCGCATATTCTTCGGCACCATAAGTTGTCTTAACTGGTAGAAAATGACTCAATTTTTTCATCCTATCAACAACAACCCAAATATAATCAAAATTCTTCCTAGTCTTTGGTAACCCAATCGCAAAATCCATATTGATCTCTTCCCACTTTCAAGTAGAAATTACTATGTCTTGAGCTGGACCACTCGACCTTGGATGTTTGGCTTTGACTTGTCGGCAATTGTGACAACCGGCTATGAACTTAACAATAACTCTTTTCATACCACCCCACCAATAGATCTCCCTCAAGTCCCTATATATTTTTGTAGAATCGGGATGAAGAGAGTAAGACGAATTATGGATCTCTTGCAAGATCATGTCTCTTATCCCATCAACATTAGGCACACACAACCTACCTTGGTATCTAAGGGCACTATCTCCCCCTTGGGAGAAAATCTCCACTCTACCATCCTTCACTAAAGCTTTCAATTATAGCAAGGCAGGGTCAATTGTTTGGACTAGACCTCTTTAATCAAAGAAGATTAGAGCCATCAAATATCACCACACCTCCATTTTCAACTTCATTCAACCTAAATCCCAACCTAGCTAACAAGTGAACTTCTCTCACCACTTCCTTACTGTGATCACCAATATGAGCTACACTTTCCATGAACACTCAGAGCATTGGTCACAACATTAGCTTTGTCGGGATGATAGTGCACACTCATGTCAAAGTCCTTCGGGAGTTCTAACCATCTTTTTTTCCTCAAATTGAGATCCCTTTGGCCGAACACATATAAGAGACTCTTGTGGTCAGTGATCACATCTACATGAACCATATACAAGTAATGACATCATATTTTTAAAGAAAATACCATGACCGCTAACTCAAGGTCATGGGTGGGATAATTACACTCATGCACCTTCAATTGTCAAGAAGCATACGCTATGACCTTACTACTTTACATCAATAAACAGCCCAAACTAACCCTTGAAGCATCATAGTGGACGATAAACCCTTCCAACCCTTCTGCTAGGGCCAAAATAGGGGCGGATGTAATCTTGTCTTTCAAGGTTTGAAAACTTCCTTCACATTCATCACTCCATACAAATTTTACCTTCTTTTGAGTCAATTTCTTCAAAGGGGAAGCAATTGAATAAAACCCATCCACGAACTTCCGGTAATACCCTGCTAAGCCCAAGAAACTCCTAATATTCGTGGGAGTCAAGGGCCAAGGCCAATTCTTTATCACTTCCATCTTCTTAGGGTCCACTTTGATCCCATCTCCCCACACTACATGCCCTAGGAATGCGACTTCCTTCAACCCAAAATTCACAATTATCAAATTTAGCATACAACATTTCGTCCCTCAACGTTCGCAACACTACCCTCAAATGTTCTACATGCTCTTTTTCACTGCGACAGTAAATCAATATGTCATCTCTGAAGACCACTATAAACATATCAAGGTAGGTTTTAAAGATCCTATTCATGAGTTCCATAAATATTGCTGGTGCATTTGTTAGGCCAAATGACATCACCAAAAATTCAAAATGCCCATATCTAGTCCGAAAAGCCATCTTAAGAATGTCACACTCCCTTACCCTCATTTGGTAGTACTAAGACTGAAAATCAATCTTAGAAAAAGAACTAGCCCCTTGAAGTTGATCAAATAAGTCATCTATCCTTGGCAAAGGATACAACTTCTTTATTTTGACCTTATTGAGTTGCCGGTAGTCGATGGACATTCTACGTGAACCATTTTTCTTCTTTACAAACAACACTGGTGCACCCCACGGTGACTTACTAGGCCTTATAAAATCCTTCTCCAACAAATCCTTTGGTTAGTCATTTAACTCTGTCAGGGTTATACGGTAAGGAGGAATGGAAATAGGCCAAGTATCAGGGAGGAGATCTATACCGAAATCTATCTCCCTTACAGGAGGGACACGGGGAAGTTTATTAGTAAAAACATCAAGAAACTCATTGACAATTGGAACTAACTCGATAGGAAGTGCTTTAGACTCAATATCCCAAACCCTTATAAGATGATAAATGCAACCCTTGGTAATCATTTTCTGGGCCTTAAGATAAGAAATGAATATACCCTTAAAAAATAGATTATGACCTTCCCACTCGAAGACGAGCTCATTAGGAAGTTGGAATTTAATCCTATGAGTTTTGCAATCAATGGAGGCATGATATGCATGTAACCAGTCCATCCCAAGAATGATATCAAAATCCACCATATCAAGTTCAACGAAATAACAAGGCAACACTTTATGCAATACAGATACAGGGCAACCCTTATAGACTCTTCTACCAATAATGGACTCACCAAAAGGGCTACACACTTCAAAGGGTTTACGCAATAATTCGGGACACACATGAAGCTTATAAACAACAAAAGGAGTAATGAAACAGAGAGTAGCACATACCTGAATCCAATAAGCATACAAGTCATAATCATAAACCTTTAACATACCAGTAACAACGTTGGGCACCTTCTCCGCTCCTTGCCTCCCTTGAAGGGCATAGAACCGGTTGTGATGTGGAGCACCCCCTTGTTGGCCGCCTTGTGCCCTTTGATAAACATGAGCACCTTGTCCTTGAGGACGACCGTCCTTACCCCTAATTAGACCATAGAAGAAATCAACAATCTAGTGGCTTACTCTTCTACACCCATAACAAGCATTTGAGTCCCTCAAGGATTTGCCACCATGATTTCTTACACACATTAGGCACATTGGAGATTATCCCACCAACGCTAACTTAGACCTTAGGGTTAGGCACCATATAATTACCAAACGTTTTATTTTAGAATTGAAAGATTCTTGGCCTTGGAACTTGTGACATTGGTGGAAACGGCCACGCTGAGCACCTTGAAAACCACCATCATACCGAGCCCTCTTGAACTCACCACTCTTTCTCTTTTGAAGCTTCTCCCCTTCGAGTTGTTCGGCATATTTCATAAGCCGATACAAGTCCATATCACCCACAAGCATAGTGGTGGGACATTCTCCATTCACCAAGTCCAACACCCTCGATAAAACTTGTTCATCCTTGCCCTAGAGTCGACAACCAAGCGAGGAGCATATTTTTAAAGCTTGTTAAACTTTAGAGATTATTCCCTTACACTAATGGACCCTTGCTTAAGGTTCGTGAACTCCATCATATTGGCTTCTCTCAATTCAATAGGAAGGAATCGGTTGAGGAGTGAGGCCTTAAACTCCTCCCATGGGATGGAATCACCATTCCTCCTCTCAAGTTTCCATTGAGTAAACCAAACTTGTACAACACCCTTGAGTTGGTAAGCAGCAAGTTTCGCATTATCCTCCAAACTCACCCCCATAATAGCAAGTACTTTGTATAGCTCATCAATAAATTCTTTGGGGTCCTCCTCTGTCTTGGAGCCAAGAAACTCCAGAGAGTTCATCCTTGTGAAAACCCTAATTTTTGAAGCCGGGGTGGTAGCATGAGAAGCTTGGGCTCCTTAGTTGAATTGGTTGGTTACGGCTTGTGCCAACATGGAGATGACATTCTGGTACTCGGCGTGGGTAACCCTTTCCTCTTGGGGAGCTTGAGGAGCCGGATGGGCCAGACCCTCTTTAGGTGAGGGAGCTCTTTAAGACACTATCCTTGGTTGTGGCATAATCTGTAAGAGTTAGGAAAAGAAACCTTATTTTAAATCTGAGGCACAACATAGATCATGAAGACGTGAACCATTTCCTAAAACTCTTCATAGCCTCCTATTCATAGTTATGGTGCGCTTTACAACCATGAACAAGACTCTACTTGATGTGGTGTGTTAGATTTCTGATAATCATTTATAAGCCTAGTACTCTGATACCAAGCTTATCACGATCCAAGCCTAGGGCCTAGACGTGACAAGGCAAATGAGAGCTTGAAAAGATCCCCAAACAAGCCTCTTAAGCATATATGACACATCCTTAGTTTAATGGGAACATGAAAGAGAAAGGAGCATATATCACATAGCATCTAAGGGAATTAGGACATGTATGATGGAGCCAAAACTCGGGTGAGAACAATAGGAGGAGATTCTGAGTATTTCCCTGTTGAGATGGGACTCCACCAAGGATCTGTGTTGAGCCC
>JAPFFP010060804.1:0-26994 GCA_026153255.1 Solanum medicagineum | reverse complement strand
ATTCTGTCGGCAATCAATGGAACAAAAAATTTTGACAGAACTCTTATTGCAGGTATCTAGTTCAAGTTTTTTCTAGAGGGTTCTATTTATGGTCTCTAAAACATATAAAACATTAGTTTTCATGATTAAAACCCTTTCCCTTCTCTCCTAAACATAAACCCTCAAGAATCATCAAGTTAGGATTAGCTTCCAAGATTTCTCCTCAAGATAAGTTATTCTTCATGAATTTCAATCTACGCAACCCAAATTTCTTCATCTATTCATGAAGCTCTAATAGGTTTTAAGAAAACAATTCAAGAATCCCAAGAAAGGATTTCTTGACTCTTCTTCTTCAAGAATTATGGTTCTTCATCAAGAATTTTAAAGAGTCCAAGTCAAGAATTCAAGAACCAAAGATAATTCTTTCAATCAATGTCCTTCCAAGTTCTTTCACTTTAAAAGAATTGCGAAGATTGAGGATTTTCTCCAAGAAAAGAGAAGATCGCAAACTTTCCCCAAACTTCAACCAACGATTTATCTCTCAATTTTGATCGCATTTGAGCGATTCAAAAGGCTAAATTGTATATTTTTCCGAGAAGAACACCATGAATGTTTCAGAAACTAACTTTTCTGCTTCGTTTAAGGTAAAAATTGCAGATTTACTGCTGCATTTTTAATGTATTTCGAAAACTTTAACATGTGATTTCCTCATATTAGCTCCGTTTTTGAATTGGTTTTCGCCGTTGAACTCCTTATCACTTAGGGAACATTTTATGTAAAAATTTTCAGATTCTGACGACATTTTTCGATGACGAAATTTTCGGACCGTTTTACCCTTTTCACCTGAATTTATTAATTTTAGTGTCGTTAGATACATTAAATAATTATGATGTTATATTTGAATAAATTTTGATGAATTGGAGTGTCATAGAAAGGGAAAAGCTTCGAAATTGACGTGATTCGAGACTTTATATAAGGCAAGTGAATTTCTTAACCTTTGTTAAGTATATAGAATCTTGTACTTCTTGTGTGAGGTGTTGAGAATGACTTATGTAGGCTTTGATTGAAATATTTTGAATTGAGTACTTATCCTATGCTGATATTTGACTCGTGAATTAATGATAGAGATTTACTATAAGTGAAATAGTGATTGTTTGTTATTGATATCGAAGTGATACTTACTTTTCGATGTGAATGTTGTTAAGGTTGTGATGGTGTTGGGATATATGAATTTGCATGGCATCTTGCATACTTTATTTCCATAAACACAATTATTGTGCATTACTATGTATTTGCTGCATGATCCAAGAAAAGAAATGTAAAGCCGAAGGGAAATGGTTCCGGCTAGTGAAAAAGAAAGAAAAAAAGAAAAAAAAAGAAAAAGGATGTACTATGATTTGAGGGACATGTCGCACGTCGCAACGGATACTATGATTCGAGGGTCGTGTCGCACGCTGCGACAGTTACTATTATTCGAGGGACGTGTCGCACGTCGCGCCGGATACTATGATTCGAGGGTCGTGTCGCACGCCGCGACGGTTACTATTATTCGAGGGATGTGTCGCATGCCGCGACGGATACTATGATTCGAGGGATGTGTCACGCGCCACGACGGATACATGGTCCATGTATGGCCCCCATGGGTTCTGACTGAGGCATGTTTATTTTCAGCGGATGTGTATCACTAGAACAGACATGTATCATTCTACGTGACATTGTATTGCATTGCATTACATCTCATGGCATTCATTTTCATTAAATAATGCACTGGCTTGTTATGATTATATAGAGTGCCATTGAGATTGGTTATTCATTATATCATCTGACTTGTTTATGTCTTTACATGGTTAGTTTGATATTGATTTAATGACACTTACGAATTAGCAAGGACTTGATAAATTATAGAATTTTTTCCTATGACTTGAAAGTAGGATAAATGAGGATTATACTATCATAGGCTTTGATCATAGAATTTTTGGATGGTGTAATTGTGAAGGTTATGAATTACGTTGTGGTTGTGGGGGTTTGGCTGGAGTGTTGGGGGTAGCAATATTCTATACTACTTAATTTTGTGTTTATTAGTTCACTTGCTGAATACCGTGTGTTTGGTATTCACCCCCCTTGCTACAACAATTTTGTAGGTTACAAGCCCGGATCGTCGTGATATTCTCTACTCTCCCCTATCCGAGGCTTCCTGTGGAGATTGCGAGAGGTAGTTGTTTGCCATCCCAGCTGACTTCTTACTCCTATTTATGATTTTTTTCTATTTCAGAGACAATATCATTTGACACTTGTGTTTTCTTTCGAATCTATTGTAATACATTAGAAGCTTGTGCACGTGACAACCAGGTTTTGGGGGATTTTTGTTAAGTTGGCTTATTGTCCATAATTGAACTTTCATTTTTATTATAATTCCGCAAATTAAGATTATAGTTGAGTTGTAGGCTGAATTATCTTGGTGGAATAAGAAGAGTATCATCACGCCCATTTTTGGGTTGTGACATAATATGATTTAGATAATAATTAACAATCAAATTATACAACTAATGTTGATTACGCATTTAATTACTCAATTTATTGTTTGTTGTGAATAAATTACTGCATAATTGTACAAAATCACCACCAAAATCAAGTTTAAGTACTATAATGCTTCAAAATTAGTGTATTTATTATTTAATATGATTTATATAATAATTAAAAATTAAATTATTCAATTAATATTGATTATGTGCTTAATTAATCGATTTATTATTTGTTACGAATAAATTACTACGTAATTGTACAATATCGCCACTAAAATAAATTCTAAGTAATATAATACATCATAATTGCTTTATTTATCATTTAATATGGTTTAGATAATAATTGACAATCAAATTACTCAATTGATGTTGATTATGCGGTTAATTAATCGATTTATTGTCTGTTATGAACAAATTATTACGCAATTGAACAAAATCATCACCAAAATCAAGTATAAGTACTATAATAATTCAAAATTACTTTATTTATCATTTAATATGGTTTATATAATAATTAAAAGTTAAATTACTCAATTAATGTTGATTACGCGGTTAATTAATCGATTTATTATCGGTTACGAACAAATTACTATATAATTGTACAAAATCGCCACAAAAATCTATTCTAAGTACTATAATATATCAAAATTACTTTTTTCATTATTTTGCATGGTTTAGATAATAATTAATAATCAAATTACGCAATTAATATTGATTACGTGGTTAATTAGTTGATTTATTGTCTCTTTACGAATAAATTACTATGTAGTTGTACAAAATCACTACCAAAATCAACTCTAAGTATCATGATACATCAAAATTGCTTTATTTATCATTTAATATGGTTTAGATAATAATTAACAATCAAATTACTCAATTAATGTTGATTATGTATTTAATCACTCGATTTTTTGTTTGTTGTTAACAAATTACTACGTAATTGTACAAAATCGCCACCAAAATCAACTCTAAGTACCATAATACATCAAAATTACTTTATTTATCATTTAATATGGTTTAGATAATAATTAACAATAGAATTACTCAATAATTTGCTAAAAAGTTTCTCAACAATTTCAATAACTGCTAAATCAGACAATTCACTTGCTGGGAATTTTGTTCAGTAACTACTATAATTTCTAAATCTGACGTCCTACTTGCTAAGATACTTCTAAGCAAATGCAACAATTGTTGTTGAAGGCTATCCACTTGCTAAAATATTTTCAGCAATTGTTGTAAGCAATTGTTGTGAAAGGATATCCACTTGCTAATTTTTTTTAACAACTAGCAACTACAGCAATAATTGCTAAATCATACCTACTACTTGCTAAGATATTTATAAGCAATTGCATCAATTATTTTAGGAGGCTATCCACTTGCTAAACTTATTTTCAGCAATTAAAACAATTTCAAAATTACACATTCTACTTGCATATGTATTTTTAAGCAATTATTATGTAAGGATATACACTTGCTAGCTTTTTTTAGCAACTACATCAATTGCTAAACTAGACCTATTACTTGTTAAGATACTTTTAAGCAATTGCAACAATTGTTGTTAGAGGCTATCCATTTGCTAAAATTATTTTCAGCAATTACAACAATTTCTAAGTTACACGTTCTACTTGCATATATATTCTTAAGCAATTGTTGTGTAAGGATATCCACTTGCTAATTTTTTTTAGCAATTACAACAATTGCTAAATCAGACAGCCTACTTTCTAAGATTTTTTAAAAAAAATAAATTTATTGACCTCAAGGCTCAATTTATTATGCAAATAAATAAACTAAGTACATGAAGTTTGTCAAAATATTTAAAACTATTACACCCAGCCCAAATCCATCTCAAGGAACCGACCCAGCTACAATGCGTTAATATTAAGAAAAGACCTTTGCTTTTTTCCCACTGCTATTTCAGTTAGTCCCTGAATCAGCCATGGTAAGAGCCTTTTGGGTTACGCTTTTTCTTCTTCTCTTCCTTTGCAGCAGCGTTCATCCACCAACCGATATGAATCTTTCATTTTATCATCATTTAAGCATGAGTAAGTATTTTGTTGATTCTTCTTGCCTTCTGGTTTTTCTTGCACCTCTTCATTATTCTTACTTCTCTTTGTCTTCTCACAGATGGTAATAGTGTGATCTTCATGGTTTCTTCTTATGGCAGCCCAAAAACTTCTTTCTTTGTTGTTTTTAGGTAAGGTCCTGTAGTCTGTTTTTTAAATCTAGCCTTCATCTTGTGACTTCCTTCTTTGTTGTCAGTGAAGGGATGGAGGAAATCAATACCTGGAAATACAAAATTACTCCAACTTAGTCGACTATCATGGTACCCCTGGTTTTTTGTACAAGCATGCATCACTTTGGCTATTTTTTGTAAAATGTTCTGTATAACAGTAGCTCTTGGCAGTTCAACAATTGCACTCTTTTATAAATATTTTTTGTATATGTTATAGCCATATTCTTCAAGCTTCCATGCATGTTATATTAATCTATTAGTAGTGACTATTTTGATTGTAAATATGCCATTTGACATATTACTCTCTCTTTAAAGTTTCTGCATGTATGATTTTTCCTGTTCTGACACTTAAATATGATATCTGGGTTTTATCACTATTTTAGATCTTTCTTGCTGTGCTGGGTAACTCCAGAAATATATTAAAGACTTGTTTACCTTCTTGTGTGAATGACAAATTTGCTAGAAAATCGACTAATTGATTCCCTTTCCTAAAGATATGTTGGATCCTTACCTATAGTTGATGTATATTTAATTTTGTTCCTTTTCCATGTATATTTAATTTTGTTCCTTTTCCATAGAGTCCAAATAATAATTGCTGGTATCCCTCTCAATGCAACTTAGATTCTAAGATATTTTAAAGCAATTGCAACAATTATTGTTAGATGTTATTCACTTGCTGAAAGTAATTTCAGCAATTACAACAATTGCTAAGTTACAGTTACATATTCTACTTGCTAATTTTTTTTTAGCAATTGCTATATTAAATCTCAACAACAAGGATTAACACTAACATATTATATAACTATCTAAATATATTAAATAAAAGTTAAACATCAAACCAACATTCAAAAAAAAAAAACAGAAAAGAAAAGCAAAAGTTCAACATCAAACCACCATTCAGAAAAACATAAAAGAAGAGTAGTGTTTGCCTATCAACTTAAAAGACAACTACAACATAGTAATTTTCAACAACCACTCTACTATTGGAGCTTTTGAAGTGTTGACTGCCCTTGCTTTGGCACTTGATAATGCCTTAGAAATTAGGGTTTTTCTCCTTTTTACACCAGTAGCAGTGTAAGGGTTTGAGATTTTCAAAGACGGGTTGATACCTCTTTTGGACATCGGTGTCATGATGTGTGTATCTAGAGTCTCCACCTTGACAATTAACTAATGCATTTGTACAAAAATATTTTTACATGCACATGCACATGAAAGTACCCTAGAGGTACTAACACAAATAGTCAAATTTTATTCCAAGGTGT
Organism: Solanum medicagineum; assembly: GCA_026153255.1. Taxonomy (NCBI): domain Eukaryota; kingdom Viridiplantae; phylum Streptophyta; class Magnoliopsida; order Solanales; family Solanaceae; genus Solanum; species Solanum medicagineum. The sequence goes on along the minus strand of JAPFFP010060804.1, from coordinate 20,998 downwards.
AAGAATCTCTAAGCTACAAGCAATGCCACTATCAACACCATGAGCAATAGTACAACCTCCAACACCAACACCTTCACCAACAATTGCACCAACATCATCACCAGCAACACCATCAATATAAATTTTTTTTAATGTTATGGCATCATCATTCGCAACACTAGCAACAACTTCCTCAATAGCTCTCGAAGCATCAAACTCCTTTCAACCACAGACAAATCCTTTTTAATAGCTGATACCGCAACCAAATTCTCTCGAAGTTTTTCAAGCTTAGGATCTATCTTGTCTTCTTCCAATGGAATGGATTCAGAAATAAATTTCATCTCCATCTCAGTGGTTGAAGGAGCTATGATGTGTACATAATCTATGCATATAAAACAAAAGATAAGGTATAAGTATGAATAATATCCAGCAAGTGTGCTAGTTGCACTAATTATTTTTTTTAACATCAGTAATAGTTGTACCTATTTCAGCAACTACTATGATAGCTATAATAATTGCTGAGGACAAGCATAACAATTGCTGAAATTATCTCAGCAACTATTTTGACAGCTAGAATAATTGTTGAGACGAGGCACAATAATTGCTAAGACTAGACACAGGCAAGCTAAACAATTAAGTGTGATAATTGCGCTAGGTAATCTGTTTAAGATATCTTAGCAACTTCTATGATAGCTATAACAATTGCTGAAGATAGCAATAACAATTGCAAAACCTATTTTAGCAATTGTTGTGACACTACAGTAATTGTTAAGACTATGCACAACAACTGCTGAGACTAGACACAGGCTAGCCAAATAATTTAAGTGTGATAACTATACCAAATATTCTGTTTAACATATTCTAGCAACTACTATGATAGCTATAACAATTGCTGAGGATAGGCATAATAATCGCAAAAATTATTTTAGTAACTATTGTGACAACCACAATAATTATTGAGACTAGGTACAACAACTACTGAGACTAGACATATGCTAGCAAAATAATTTATTGAATATAATACAAAATGAGAATGAGAAGTCTTACCGATTTAGACGGGGGACCAAACAAATCATTAATTTTAACAGAATTATTTTTCTTTGCATTCATCTGTCTAAGAAGTCTCGAAAAAGTTTCTTCATCTGATAAAATTTTAAACTAATTTTGAAGATGGGGGATGACTTCAAATTTCCAAGCCTGTATAAAATAATATCATAACAGTTCAAAATAATGAACCAAACATTAATAAAGATGAAAAAAGTATTGAACAAAGTTTACCGTGAAAGCCCAAGGAAAGCCAAAAAGATTGGTTGCTTTCCCTGTTGGGTTCAATTCCTTCAACATATATTCAATGGTGAGTGTGAAGCTTTCTTGGCCCCATAAATGGGCATAAAATTCTTTACAATCAGCACAAATGTCAATCTAGTCAATAGAAATTCTTGTGCTTTGATCATGTGCATGAAGAATACTATGCACAAACCAAAGTAAGCATAGTGACTTCTTGCAACTTTTCTCAACCTTCTCAGATTTTAGAAGGGCAATCAAATTCTTCTCTTTGAAACTTTTTCCATTTAACTTAGGAAATTTCTTAAGCTTTTCAATAACCTTAGAACTCTTGGATGACTTCTCCAACCGAAATATACTGGCATGCTACAATAATTGATCCAAACTGTTTTTTTTCATGACAAATAATTCTTCACCGAAGAAGTTGATATACTAAACTCATAGGATTGCAACTTTTTCCTCAGATACGTCTAAATACTTTTCAAATATACTAGAGTGGAAATATCTTTCTAACTTTTGTGCCACCATAACCTTTCTAAAATCAACAAAAGGTTTCCCCATACATGATAGAATAAGAATATCACCTTTTAAATCACAATTGTAATTGTCCAAGAATGTCTGCAAACCATTGTTTAAAAATTTAATGTTTTAATAGCAACATTTGTTGAAGGACGACAGCTAGGAGGGGAATCAACAGTGGAAACAGAAGGGACATTATTTGATTTGCTTGCTTGCTTTGAAGCCAAATCAGCTTTGTCACATATATTTTCTTCTTTTTCTTCTTCTTGTTTGGAAGAAGAACTAACTTTATCCCTTGCCAATTGTTGTTGAGCCTCAAACCCCTCATTTGTTTGTCTGGGAGTTGAGCTACCTCCTCCTCATATACCATTGTGGCATCAAAACGTAAAGTAGATGTTTGTGCTTCCGTTACTGTGTTTGCTTCTACTGCTGCTTTTATTTGAGATTGTGAATTAAGTTTGCTAGATTTACGAAGAGGTTTGCTCGAAACAACTTTCCTTTTTATTGGAGCCATTTTATCTACAGAGATGAAATAAAACTAAATTAGCATAACTAATTCTTCAATAAAATAGAAAAATAAACTACAGCAAATGATTTAAGATGTATCAATGGCTGAAGTTATTATAACAACAACTTAAGGTAGCAATTTAAGAAATTAAAAGTACAACTACTTAAGCATTGCTTAAGAAACTATACTTTTAATTTCTTAAATTTCTACCTTAAGTTGTTGTAGCAGCAATTAGTACCTTAAATTAAGTTGTTATTGCAACAAAACTTAAGGTAGCAATTTAAGAAATTAAAAGTACAACTACGTATGCAATTGCTTCAGAGTTGCTTAATGAACTACTTAAGTTGCAACAAAGGTTTCAACTCAAGGAGGAATCTAACTACATTAACTTTAACTTAAGTAATTGTTGAATCAATTTAAGTTACTACAACAACTGAAGGTTGCAAGTTTAGCAGTTGTTTTATCAAGTACTTCAATTATTGGGACTTATTAAGCAACTAAATGATTTTTCTACAACAACTTCAGTAAGCAGTTGCTTAATGAACTGCTTAAGTTGCAGCAAATGTTGTAACTATTAAGTTCAGTCGATTTTCATTCATTACTGTCACAATTCCACCACAATAATGAATATAAGTACAACTACTTAAGTAGTTGCTTAAGAGTTGCGTAATGAACTACTTAAGTTGCAACAAAGGTTGCAGCTATTAAGTTCAGTTGATTTTCATTCATTATTGTCACAGCACCACCATAGTAATGAATACAATATTATTAGGGTAAAAACGCAGAACAATCTATGAAATATTTGAAGAAAGAAACAAAAATAAATAATAAACATAGACATGCATATTCTTCTTTTTCTTTTTACATAATGAAAACTCAAACTCAAAACCCTACCTATGGAGAAATATTTTCTCTTTTACCTCTGTAATGATGCCAACAAGAGATGGAGATGAAGATAACGATGACAAGCAAAGCACAGGATGAACGAAGGAGATGATGAAGATGAGATGATGAAGGCCCTTGAACTAATTCGGACGAAGAAGAAGATGTAAAGAAGACAAAGAAGTCTTGTCTGACTGGGTCTTTCCTTTTGAAAAAATGAAAAAGGGATTACTTTTTACTTTTCTTGGAAAGGAAAGCGAAGAATGAATGACTGATTTGAAAGTACAATCATGGATCCCATAATAAAAAATATTAAAACTTTTAAAAATTGCAAATCACCCCCTATTTAAATTAATTCCTTGACTTGTAGAATTTTGACTTGCCTTTGGTCAAGTTGTCACTTTTTTGTAATTGGATACATTTTTGTCACCCTCTCTCATCAATGGCTTCCTGTTCATCAATGGTGTGCTTACTTTCTTTTGGAATGAAGGTGCTTTTCTTATTTGTTGCAAAATAATGACATTTTTTTGTTAGAAGCAAGATCAAAGTGTTTTTCTTTCATTAGCTTTCATTTAAGTTTCAAAGTTAAATGAGTTTCATACATTGATTTTTAGTTTCAAAGTTAAATGAGTTTTTATGTGTTAATTCTTAGTTTCAAAGTAATGAGTTTATGTCGGATCTCTAATCTACTTTCATTTACTTTACGCCTTTGTCCGAGTCTTCTGGGGCTCCCACCTTGCATTCCTTAGTGCTGTGAAGGCTCAAATAGGTTGTAGCAAGCTAGATTAACTTCTCAAAGTGAGAAACATGCCTGTATACACCGATATACAACAGTTGTATAATGGGTGAAGTGGGCCCCAAATATTGAAATTGTTGCGGAAGCTGCCCAAGGGGCTGGAGAAACCCTCTAGAGTCTATGTGACCCAGTTATCCTATTCCATTTTGATTTTGTATTTTAAACACTATAAATAAGTTTTTAGGTTATTTTTCGGGGGGTGGGGGAGGGGTGGGGGTGGGGATGGGGACAACGAGGTAATAGTAGAGGAATGTGAGAGAGTAGTAGAAATACTTGTGAAATATTATTTCTTACTTTTAATTATATCTTGCATTCTTGGTGAAGAGTTTTGATTTCTTGTGCTTAATTATCTTGTGTAAGTGCTCAATTAAGTTATTCAAATTCATAAATCGTACATCTACACTGTAATTTTTGAAAAGTGTGCATGCATGTATTAATTAAGTCCCTTTGTATTGATTTCTTTTTAACACTGTTCAACGTAAGAACTCGCCTAGTGGTACTGACTGTATCAAAATAGTGATAAATAGGAAAAGAGATTAATTAACAGGGTTCAATTGGTGTTTCTCATCTAGTCAACCTAACAGGACCGAGGAGAGGTTGTATTGAAACAATTGATAAGGGTTAGTAATGTCACGCTGTGGGAATAAACCAAATCATATAGTAAAATTTTCCTCTTGCTTGGATAAAAGGGTTTGGTGAACTTAACTTACCATTCTGCATGCTACACAGTAGAAAATAATTCGATTATCTGGTAATACTGAGCTAGGGAATCATGGGAAATACCTAGTTACTCTTCATACTGATTTCACTTTGTCTTAGTTTAGGATTACTTTTCATAGTTGTTACAAACCTCCCCCCACCCCACCCCCTTGGGGAGATAAGTAGGTTGATCAACCTGAATTGCCTTGAATTCTTCTAAGTCTACCATATTCCCTGTGGGATCGACCCTAACTCCTTTAGGTTATATATCTCAACAACGACCGCTTTAGCCTAAAAAAAGAGGTGTAGCTTGGGTGACATCATGATTTTGGCACTGTTGCTAGGGAAAATGCTAGGCTTGTTTAATTAGAGTAGTTCGGGAATTAATTCTTGTTTCCCTCATTTTATGTTTTTGGGACTTTGTTCCATGTCAGGGTACATGTTTCATGTATGCCCAATACATGAAGTCAAGGAATTTTCTTGATTCCATTTGACCCAGAGATCAAGAGAAGACTAAAAAGGATGACCCAGGACAATGCAAACAATGCGGTTAACACAATTCTTAATCAGAACCAAAATGAGAATGAGAATGCGAATAATGACAACCCACCTACTCTAGAGGAAATTGATCCACAACCACATGACTTCAATGCCGAAGCTTATCAGTGGAATCAATACAGCTAAATCATATGTCTATGGATGTGACTGGAGCCATTGTGTTACCGCCACTATCGGATAACAAAAGTTCATGGTTTGAGTGGGTTGCTTCAGATGCTACAGAATCGAGGGTTGTTCGCAGGACTATATCAGAGAGTCGCATAGTCATCTGCACAATGTTGTATTTGTCTATAAGAGTGTAACGAGAACATATAATCTGTTTATGGATGTTGTGGGACTTCGTGTATTCCCATTATCTCTGACTGGCAATGTAGTGTTATGGCTATCCGAGCTCCCGCAGAGTTCGATCAGAGTTGGCGCTGAGTTGTAGAAGGCCTTTTTGGATAGGTACTTCCTAAGATCGAAGAAGCTCAAGTTGAAAGATCAAATCAATAACTTTGAGTAACTTCTTGTTGACTCGATCAGTACTAATGGGAGCGATTCACAAAGTGCCAGAGGAGTGTCTCTGACCACAAAATTGTTGATGATGCCTTGGTGGAGATTTTCTACTGTGCCCTAGATGAGAATACCCAAGCATGTGCTGATACCATCATGGGGGAATGTTCTTATATCAACCATTTGCAAGGATTGATGAGAAGCTGGAAAAGATGGTCAAGACAAATCGTGCATGGGGGCAAAGAGACAAGTCATCTACTAAAAGTTTGTGTGTTGTCAGTATTGGTTCGGAGCAAGCTAAAATAAATGAGGAGATAATGGAAGAGCTTGCCCGAATTTGTATCATCATGCAGTTGTTCATTAGCCTCCATAAGCACCCATGCACGAAGATCCTTACTATGAAGAGGGAATTTGCTTCATTACAGATCAGACGGGGGGTTTTCGGACCAATGTCCAAGGGTCCATTAGGATTATTAGCACCAAGGTCAAGGAAACTAAGGTCAAAACTATAACAGAGATGGCCTGTTCAAAGACAACCATGGAGGTTACTACAACAGGAATAGGGGCTAAGATAGAGATGTAGATTGGGGTCCAGAGATGGCTACAGAAATGGTCCTTATGTACTAGCACACACTCGTAATACCGGTGCTAGTAGTTCTAGAGTTGAGAAGATGTTTGACGATCTGTTGAAGAAGGCTGACACACAGGATGAGACTTTGAGGGGGATGACATCTGATATCTCCAGCATTAATCAGAAGATCGAGTCTCATTCTATTGCTATCAAACAACTGAAGCAATAGTTTGGTCAAGTATTAACTCAACTCAACCAGCATCAGAGAGGTACACTGCCTAACAACACAGTTCAAAACTCAAAGAATGAAGGGCAGTGCATGGATGTTACTACTCATAGTGGTAAGAGTAATATTGATCCTTCCATGTCAGTAGATGATGATGATGTTCGAGAGGAGATAGTTGAGGTCAAGGATGCTGAAACTAGAGATGATCGTGTCAAATATGGGGTGAATGAGGCTGTAGAGGTGCTATAGAAGCTGAAGCCCATTCCTAGAACTCCTCTCCCCTTTCCTCAAAGAATCAAAAAGAAGGAGGAGGAGGGTAAGTTCGAGCACTTTCTTTCCATGCTGAAACATCTCTCCATCAACATCCCTCTCATTGATGCATTGTATAAGATGCTAGGGTATACAAAGTTTATGAAGGACTTGATTACAAATAAGGGCATTGTGAGCCTGGAGCTCTTCTAAGAGCTTCAACATTGTAGTGTAATTGTTACAAAGTCCTTGTTGCAAAAGCGAGAAGATCCTGGTGCTTTCTCCATACTTTATACTATTGGAGATGTGGAGTTCACATGGGCATTTTGTGATCTCGGTGCCATCATAAATCTAATACCCTTTACGGTCTTTAAGAACCTAGGATTGGGAACCCTTACTCCAATGAGCATGCGGTTGTTGATGGCTGACTACATCCTGAAGAGGACTGTGAGGGTACTTTATGATGTACTAGTCAAAGTTGATAAATTCATATTCCCCGCAGTCTTGGTGATCCTAGATTGCGAAGTTGACTATGAAGTCCCAATCATCTTGGGAAGGCCCTTCCTAGCCACTGGTCGAGCACTAGTGGATATGGAAGTTGGCCAACTTAGGTTTAAATTGAATGATGAAGAAGTTGTCTTCAATATCTGTCAGTCAATGAAGAGGCCATACGACATGAAGAAGAATGTTATGGCACTTGGTGAAGTCTGAGTAACCAAGTTATCCAAGTTGTGCCGCGACAATAAATCAGGCGCTACTTGGGAGGCAGGCCAAGATATTTGATGTAATAATTATAGTTGTGTTTTATTTTTAGCTTTTGGACTTGTAGGTAGTTAAATTTTTCACATTTTTGTTGTGATTTGTGGATAGTGGACAGGTTGCATATAGGGTAACAGTGTGTTCTATGAAGAATATGCAGGTACATGACTAAGTCAGCAATCATTTGCTGAAAAAGCATCAAGAAGTGCTTCTACGACTGGTTCTACTAGTCGTATGTAAATCTATGACCTATACACTGTCTTTTAGAACACATCCAGTGAGGAAAAAGTTGTGCACTCTAGTTCATGAGCTAACTTTACGGTCCATAGATAAAATTACAGGCCATAAATGGGGCTCATGGACCCCAGGTAAGTTTTTTGTTTATTGGCTAACTATGGAGGTCTCTACGACCAATTTTATGAGTTGTACTGACTTCTACAACTCATAGATTGGTATGTGAAACCTAGTCCCAAAATTTAGGTTTTGAGCATTCTATGAGACCATGATTTACAGGACATAAAATCCTATACGACCAGTAATCAAGTCTCGTAGAGCCCAGGTCCTTTAATTTTGGCCGACCCAGTCAAACTATAAATAGAAGGGGTCAAATTAATTTTACCCCATTCTTCCCCAAAATTACATAGAGAACCTGGAAAACCCTTCCCTTGTTCCTCTGACCACTGATGACCGACCACACCTATTCTCCGACCAACTTTTCGACAGCTTTCCAGTAGCCCTAGGGTTCCCCTTCCTCAGCTCCTCCTTCAATTTCTAGCATTTGTTTCCCAAATTTGGTAAGTTTGTTGTCCTAAACCCTTTTAAATTTTGAACTTGTTGTGATCAAGTTGAAATTAATTGTTGGGTATGGTGCTTGGACTAGTGAAGTTGTAATCCCAGGTTTGCCATTATTTATGCAAAAAATTGAATCATCAATAATATTTGCCAATGCTTGATTGACTATAAAAAGTTAGAAATTGTGTGTGTGGCCTTGTCTTTGTGTTTGAATGATGTGTATGAAAACCATATGGTCACATATTGCTTGATTTGAATTGACTATGTGCATTCGTTGTGTGATGACATGTGTGCATAATTTGATGTTAAATCATTCAAAGGGGTTGGTCAGCTTGGGAAAATGTGCAAAATGATATTCAATGAGATTTGTGAAAAGAATAGCATGTGGTGTGTTGGGTGTTTGATTTGAACCATGTGGGTGTGTGTGTGTTGCTTCAATGCTGAAATAGTTGTTAAAATTGTCGTTTGGGGTTTGTGTTGATAGACTTGGAAACTCAGGTTGCTATTTTTTACTCTACGAGGGTCTTCTATGGCCTGTGGAAATTTCTAAGATTCATAGTTTCCCTTCATGTGAAAATTAAAAAACTTGAAGTTTCTGATACCGTATCAGGCAAGACCTTCTACGAGCCATAGAACATTCTATGACTCGTAGACAGGGCTCATCGATCCCTGCCTATAACAGTTTAAACATTGGAACACATCTACAACTCAGTCTATGACTCAGTCTACAACTCGTAGATTCTTCTACGAGTTGTACCTACCATTGTAGATGCTATTCCAGCAAGCAAAATTTGTGAACACTGTTTCTGCGAGGGCCTCCTATGGCTTGTAGTTTTTACTACTGCCCATAGAAGTGCCTTCGTAGTCCCTTTTGTGAACAAGTTTGACTTGATTTTGCTTTTTATTCTTTGACTTGTGGGGCTAACCATGTTTGCCAAATGTCTATGTTTCAGGTACTATAGCCCCTAAGCCCAGACGTGATGAGATCTGAGCCACGAAGAGGAGGCTCAGGGATGAGACCTCAGGGGAATAGGATGCCCTCAAGGCTAGTGGATCACTTGAAGAGCTCAGTGTCCAGCCTGACCCGGACGCTGAGTGACCATAGACACGGGATGCTACCAGACTTGGGTAGACCCAGTCCCAGGCTATTGTTGTTCACACTCTCCAGTTTGATGAGGGAGGCAACAACAGTAGCAACTCCATTCAGATGATTCTATCCGGAGAGGAGTCAGAGTCAGGATCCGGCAACGAGTTGGAGATAGAGTCCTCTGCTGCACCACCTCAGGCATCATCATCACCTCTAGATGCTCTATCTAGCCGGTGGTGTGTTAGGGCATGCAGTAGTGATGTGCTGCCAAAATACAACACTTTTGATGCTTAAAACATGGAATTTTGTGTGTTCTCAATGTGATTTTAGTGGGTTTTATGTGCTTTTGTAATTATATTTGCAAGATCATAGGTTGTCCATGATTTTGGGGAAAGTTATAGAAGTTGCTGCAGATTTGCTGTTATACGAGACTCACTACGGGTCATAGGGAGGTTTCATGAAGATTTCCACTGAGGGGCTGATTTCTGAGGTTCATTCTACGAACATGTAGACGAGTCGTAGAAGAGTTTAAGAGTCGTAGATGAGGATTTATGCCCTGAGGATCAGAGACTTGGACTTTTAGGAAGTTCACCAGATGAAATCGGTGGTAAACCACTTTACAAGTCATAGAGGGGTGTCATAGAGTTGAAGTCCAAAATTCCAGTAACTGAGTATGAGACCCCGATTAAGGCCCATAAACTTCAATACAGGTCGTAAAGCGTTGTCGTATGGCGTGCCAACCAGTTCTCCTATGTTATTTAGGATTTGAATTTACTTATTATAAATAGGTCTTTTAGGTTTTTTTCAAAAGTTTTCACCTACTACCCAGAGAACTCAATATTTTGAGAGAGAAAATTGTAAGAGAATCTTTGAGACACTTGTGGTTGAATTTGATCTTAAAGCTTGTGATTATTATTGATATTGGATTGCTTGTTCTTAAATCTATTGTTTAAGTGTTTAATTATGTCTTCTCAATTCATAATTTCTACATCTACAATTGCAGGAGTAGCTAAATCCACAACTAAGGCTGTGGGAACTATGAAGAACTAACAAAGCATATCAGATAGTTCACAATTCTTGGAAGCTGTATATGCATGTATTAATTAATTCTCTTTGTTTTGCATGTTTTCTGGTGGTGGCCAACATTAGAAGCCACCTAGTGTTACTGACTACACTAAGGTGGTAATGAATAGAAAAAAAGATTAATTAACAAGATTCGGTTAATGTATTCTCGTCTAATCAACCAAACCAGCCAAGGGGAGGTTGTACTGGGACTAATAGGTAATGGTTAGTAATGCACACTATGGAGATGGGCCAAGTCGCATAGTGAAATTCACCTACCACCTTTGACCAAAGGGCTTGGTGAACTTAAATTACCGTCCTGCATGCTATACACTAGAAAATAATTAGGTTATCCGGTGATACTGAGTTAGAGAATTATGGGGAACACAATACCCTAGTTGCTCTCCATTATTGACTTTTCTCTTGCCATAGTTTTATTTTCTCATTGATCAATACCCCCGTTTTGAGAAGTAAGTTGGTTATTACTCAAATTGCAAATTGGTGAATTTTCATGGGTCTACATATTTCCTGTGGGATCGACCCTAACCTTGGTTAGGTTCTATATCTTGACAGCAACTGCTTTATCCTCTAAAAAGGAGGTATGATTTGGGCTGCATCAAGATTTTTGTTCCGCTGTCGGCGAATACGTCTAGACTTAGTGAATTCATTAGTAATTCGAGTGTTAATCCTTAGTTCCCCTATTTTACTTTTGTTTGTTGTTTTTGTTTCTTTTCAGGGTGTAGATGTAGCGTATGCCCAACACTTGGAGTCAAGGCAATCCCTTAATTCTGTTTGATCCAGAGATCCACAGTGCACTAAGAAGAATAGCCCAAGACAACTCCAACAATGCGGCCAATGTAGCTCTGAATAGTAATAATAATGAGGATGCTGAGAATGAGAACCCACCTCCTTTGGAGGACATTCCACAACCTCAAGATTTTAATGCCAATGCTTACCAGTGGAATCAGTACATGTTGAATCTTATGGCTATGGAGGGTACAGGAGCTATTGTGTTTCCACTACTACCGGCAAACACAAAGTTCACAGTCTTGATCGGGTTACTTCAGATGCTGTAGAATCGTGGGCTATTTACGGGCTTACCATCGGAGGATCCTTATAGCCACCTACACAATGTGGCATTTGTTTGTAAGAGTGTGATGGGAACATAAAATCTGTCTATGGAGGTTGTGGGACTCCACGTCTTCCCATTGTCTCTTATGAGCAATGCTGTATTATAGCTATGTAAGCTCTCACAAAGTTTAATCACCAATTGGGTAGAATTACAGAGGGCCGTCATAGCAAGATATTTCCTTAAACCTAGCAGGCTCAAGTTGGAGGACCAGATTCGCAACTTTAAGCAATTTCCTTGTGATTCGATCCTTGTTATATGAGAACGGTTCAATATATGCTTAAGGAGTGCACGAGACCATAAAATTTTAGAGAATGTACTCGTGGAGAATTTCTATCGAGCTCTTAAGCAAATAGTCAAGCATGTGCTGATGCCCTATTAGGAGGCCTGTTCGTAAAACAACCATTTACAGAAATTTCTGAGCAACTGGATGTGGTGGCTAAATCGAGCCACATAAGGGAATCCATGAATATACATCCAATAAATCATGCGAGTACTGCTAAAATGAGTTCTAATCAAGCAAAAATAAATGTGGATATCCTTATATGTTTGCTGAAAATAGAGTTACTCTGGAGGCGCTAATGAAACAAACACAAGAAAGCCACCATACCAAGCATCAGGGCCGCAAGGACGACAATATGAATAGCCGCTATGTGTCCCATCACAATCGTGATATGAGACATAGAAACTCTAGAAACGAGGAGATTCTTGACCAGTTTTTTGAAAGGGCAGAAACACAAGATGAGACGTTGAGGGAGATTAAGTCCGACGATGCCATGATAAACCATAAAGTTGAAAAACACTCTGTGGTAATCAAACAGGTCAATCGATAGTTCATACTTGTGTTAATGCAACTGGATTTGATTCAAAGGGGCATGATAACAAGTGCCATAGCTCTAGATCGAAAGGATACTAATGGGCACCAGAGGGAGGTAAAGTTTGGTGTTAAGGGAGCACAAAAGCTGGCGGAAGTCTGAGTACTCCAGCCATCTATGTTGTGCCACGGCACTAAATCAGCGCTACTTGGGAGGTAACCCATAGTGGAGACTGGTGCTTAGGTGCCTAAATATGTTCTTTTTGACCCCTTACATTCTATTTTGTTTTGATTTTGTGCATTGGGGACAAAGCACACTTTTTTCGATGGGGTGTGGGTAGTTATTGGCCTCAGTGAAGTCTGAGTAGCTTGGGTCCATAAATGCCCCAATTTTTGATCTTGGGGTTTTCTTTCTAGTGTTCTTTTTCCTTGTGGATACTTACTTTCTGTTGAACCGGCGCATTTAGGATGTTTAGATAATATTTGTAGCATCGAGTACCAACACTTTTGGCATATAACATATTTTTGTGTTTTGTTTGAAAAATGACACCCACCAAAATTTTGTTTTGTAGTTAGGTAGAAACCATGCATGTTTAGGTGTGTGACAATATCTTTTCTGATAAGTGAGGGAACATTGATATAAAAGCATGATCTGTGAGTCTTTTTTTGATAATATATGCAGTGCCATGTGAGTGTGAGCATAATTTGATAAATTCATGTGTTTTGTGCTAATTCAGAACTTGCCCTGTTACTCTAAGTTAGATTGTAGATTAACAGGAATAGGAAAGGATTCTAGGCCATTGTTCTTAATAATAATTCCACTTTAGCCTAAAAATGACCAATCAAATCGATGATATATCCCTTGTTCATAATGTTTGAGCCTAACATGTACCCATTCTTTGAGAACACCTGATTAACCTAGCTTTGATCACTGTAAAATCTTAAAATTGGCCCTGGTCTTTCCTTGAACATTGTGTACCTTGACTGAGGCAAAGTACCTAAGTTGAGGGTGGCTACCAAAAGTAACCCTAGTTCGGAGGATGGATATTGTGCACCTTAACACAGGCCGAAAGCCTCAGTTGAGGGTGACTGGTGTAAGGGAAAAACTATAAAAAATAAAGGGGTAAGTTAGTCGTAAGGAGAAAAAGAGAAAAATCATGTACTGGGTGCAAGAAAAATAAGTGATGCCTTAGATGTGAGCTAAATAGCATAATGAAGTGTAAAAAAGACTGAAAAATGAAAAGAATGCACCCAGAAAAGCTTGAAATAGGAAAAAAGGAGAATAAGGTGAAAATAGCTGAGTTGGTGGGGTAAAAGCGTAGAAAAATGCAGTTTCAAAGAGAGCCATTAGTCACTATTTTTCCATAATAGCATAGCAAAGCCCCTTGAGCCTTCGTTACAAGCTTAGAAAGTCCTAAAGTGATCCTAGTCCAGTTACTTGAAGGTCTGAGTCATGAGTATAGGGGAAAGCCTATGGTATTAGACATTATGCATGAATATCTGTTGTGAGAGTGAGTGATTTTGTACAGTTCTAATGTTAAACATGAAAACATCATTGAGTGTCATATTTTGGACTTCTTTCTGTAAAGGCACTTGCATTGCATTGTTAGCACTAGACTTGTTCAGCGATTGTGGACTATTGAGAATACCTTTCTTGTCATAAATGTGTTGTCACATGCAGCAGTTTGTCTTGGTTTACTAAATAGCTATCTGATCCCGTTTTAAAAAGTTAGTATGGGTGTTTGAGTCTGAGATGCATGTGATGTATGCTATTGAGTTGAGGTCTATGTGTTACTGTAATATCTATATAGATTGAGTCCGTCGCTTGAGAAAAAACAACAATTTTAAGTTGAGGGTGTTGATGCGCTGCCAAAATACAACACCTTTAATGCTTAAAACTTGGAATTTTGTGTGTTCTCAATGCGATGTTAGTGGGTTTTATGTGTTTTTGTGTTTATATTTGCAAAATTATAGGTTGGCCATGATTGTGGGAAAGTTACAGAAGTTACTGTAGATTTGCTATTATACGAGATCCTCTATGAGTCATAGACCATTCTACGGGCCGTAGGAAGGTTTCTAAAAATTTTTAGTGTGGGGCTCATTTCTGAAGTTCGTTAAACGAATATACAGGTGAGTCCTAGAAGAGGATTTGTACCCTGAGGATCAGAGACTTGGACTTTCAGGAAGTTCACCAGACGAAACCCCCTTTACGGGTCGTAGACCACTTTACTAGTCATAGAGGGGTTTCATAGAGTTGAAGTCAAAAATTCCAGCAGCTGAGTATGAGACCCTGATTACGGGCCTTAAACTTCAATACGGGTCATAAAGAGTTTTCGTATGGCATGCCAACCAGTTCTCCAATTTTGTTAGGATTTGAATTTACTTATTATAAATAGGTATTTTAGGTTATTTTTCAAAAGTTTTCGCCTAGTACTCAGAGAACTCAATACATTGAGAGAGAAAATTGTAAGAGAGTCTTTGAGAATACTTGTGGTTCAATTTGATCTTAAAGCTTGTGATTCTTTTTGACATTGGATTGCTTAATCTTAAATCTATTGTGTAAGTGTTCAATTATTTCTTTTCATTTCATAATTTCTACATCTATACATAGCATGAATAGCTAAATCCACAACTAGTATTGTGGGAGCCATGAATAATTAACAAAGTAAAATTAGATAATTCATAATTCTTGGAAGCTGCATATGTATGTATTAATTAATTCTCTTTGTTTTGCATGTTTTCTAGTGGTGGCCAACATTACAACCCGCCTAGTGTTACTGACCGAACCACAGTAGTAATGAGTACGAAAAGAGATTAATTAACCGGATTTGATTGATGTGTTCTCGTCTAATCAATCGAACTGGGCCAAGGGGAGGTTGTACTGGGACTAATGGATAATGGTTAGTAATTCACACTATGGAGATGGACCAAGTCACATAGTGAAATTCACCTCTCACCTTTGACCAAAGGGCTTGGTCAACTTAAATTACTATCTTGCGTGCTATACACTAAAAAAGAATTAGGTTATTTGGTGATACTGACTTGGGGAATCATCGGGAACACAATACCATAGTTGCTCTCCATTATTGACTTTTCTCTTGTCATAGTTAGTTAGTTTTTTTTCTCATTGATTATTGTAAAATCTCCCCCCCCCCCACTTTAGGGAAGTAAGTTGGTTAATTACTTGGATCGCAAATTGGTGAATTTTCTTGTGTTTACGTATTTCCTGTCGGATCGACCCTAACCTTGGTTAGGCTGTATACCTTGACAGCGACCATTTTATCCTCTAAAAAGGAGGTTTAACTTGCGTGACATCAAGGAGATATACATCGAGGGCATGCAATGAAATGAGTTAGGCAAACCAACCCGCTTTATTTGTTAGGAGTCCCGGAATAAGCCCCGGAACAACACTTTCGGACTAGACACTGTTCCCGGTCTCTAAGACACTATCAGCAGATATGGGCTCCAGTGGTTAGCCAAAGAACCAGGGAAGTATTCCCCGACCGTGGTATGAGCGCTCTATGCCTCCTACGCCACCACAGTACTCAGCACTCTACCTAAGGGGAAGAAGCCCCTCCCTCAGCCCAGACTGACACAGACTAGAGTGAGAGGCCAGCAAGTAGACATTTCTGAGACTACCATTCACCATATGCATGGTCGCAAAATTTTGGTAGACTGTTCTTCCGAGTCAAGGGCCCAAACCCTACGTGGATAGCCACTTCTTCTAAGGCCATTGTGAAGGCCTCCCTTAGTTTCCTCACCAAATTTTGGTAGTCTATTGTGAGGTCCCAGATTCGACCGATGCTTGTAGATAATACCATGATGTCGAACCATGCTATTGTTGTTGCTATCATCTTGGCTATCTATAAGATCTATTCAGCCACCCTCATCGTAGAACAAATCTACGAGGCGGCCTTGAAAAGGTCTACATCCATCCCCTTTCTTTGCTTGATTTACATACTCTTTATAGAGTCCGGGGTGAAGAGTCTACATCACCTAGACTCACTGATTGAGGTCCAATGTACTTTGGATGCTAGCCTGACCAGGGCTGAGGATAATTTGGTGGCACTTCGGCTAGCACCACACCAGCCAGCTCAGATGCCCGAGATGTTCGCGATAGAGCCACCTTTTGGACTTCACCTGCCATCAATGCTGCTGCTACTACCAAGAAGAGGCCCCCCATAGACTGCACCTGATGTGGAGAGGGGGCATAATACTAATACTACTCCTGCCCCACAGGCCAATCCTACACCGAAAACACCCGCTGGCATGGTCTATGTGTTAGCGGCATCCATTTAGGCCATGGTGCAGCGACTGGCCCACACTGAGTCCCAATTGACTCAGTTACTTTAGCAGATCAGGCCCAAGGTCCGCCAGGCTATAAAAGTGTCCGAGGGTTACATACAGGCATTCATGGTCGCTACTATTCAGGAATGACTTATAATCGTAGATGCTCGTATAGATTCTTTTAAGTTGCGTTCCAGCAGAGCCTTAGCACAATATTGCCAGCAGATATGATGGCCTTACAAATAGAGATCCAGTAGCTCCGGACCGATATGACAACAACTTTTACTGCACCAGTGGCATTCCCACAGACTGCTCCCTCGATGCTGGTGGTGGACTTATTTGCTCCTGAGAAGAGGCCCCGGACTGAGGATGATTCAGAATTAGTGAGGCTACAGGCAGGGTTGAGAGTGGAGCAGGGACTTGAGCTTGCCAGGATGCAGTCGAGGCAGGATGAGGAGATGAGGTAGGTTTGAGAGTTGATAGAGTGAGGGGTGTTGGCCCCTCAGGACATGCTTCTACCACTGAGAAGGTCACTAGGAAGATTGAGGGTGGCCAAACTCAGTTAGAGATCGGTGCTTATGTGCCCAAGTATGTTCTTTTTGACCCCTCTGCTTTATTTTGCATTTTTGTTATGCATTGAGGACAATACAACTCATTTTCGATGGAGTGTGGGTAGTTATAGGCCTCAGTGAAGTCTGAGTAACGTTGACCTATAACAATCACAAATTTTGAATCTTAGGGGTTTTCTTGTCTGTGTTGTTTTTCCTCATGGATATTTAATTTCTGTTGAACTGACATGTTTGGGATATGTAGGTAGTATTGGTAGCATATAGTACTAATAACTACGACATATGTGTGTTTTTGTGATTGCTGTGTTGTTAATATACAACACATTTGATGCTTAAAACTTAGGATTTTGTGTGTTCTCAATGCGACATTTATGGTTCTTATGTGTTTTTGGTGTTTAGTTTGTAAAAGAACAGTTTGGCAAGACTTTAGGGCTAAATTGCAATAGATTTCTGGTTTATCATGGTTTACGGGACCCTTTACGAGTCGTAGAGTGGGTTTCGTGAAGATTTTCAGTGAAAGATAAGATCTGAAGTTCAGCTATGCGAGACCTCTGTACAAGTCGTAGATCACTCGACGAGTCGTATAGAGAGGTTTCATGAAGAATTCCAGTGAAGGACCAGCTAATGCAAATGAAGTCTATGAAAGTGCAATATGAGTCGTGAATCAGTCTATGACTTGTAAAGTGGATTCATGGCAGTGAAGTCCAGATTCAAGAAGTTGAATACGAGACCTCGATTACGACTCATAAATCACTTTATGAGTCGTAAGGACCTGGGGTAGAAAGTCGCCGACTAGTTTTTCTATTTTTAGAACTTATTGGTAATTACTATAAATAGTATTTTTTTAGGTTAATTTTGAGGAGAGGATTGTAGAGAACATCATTAGAAAGTACTTTTAGGGTTTTATACTTGGATACTTCAATTTTGGAGGTGAATAACTTGTGGATTAATTAGATCTTCAAATCTTGTGATTCTCAATTAATATGGATTTGCTTATTCTTCAATTAAATTGGGTAAGTGTTTAATTGTATTTTCTCAATTTATAATTTCTTCATCTACCCATAGTATGAGTAGCTAAATCCACAACTTGGGGTTGTGAGAACCATGAAGATCTAACCAAATAAACCCAGTTAATTTGTAATTCTTTGAATGGGTATTTGCATGTATTAATCAATTCTCTTCATTTTGCATGTTTTCTAGTGGTGGCCAACATTAGAAATTGCCTAGTGTCACCTTCGCGATCCAGTTGGTAATGAATAAGAAAATAGATTGATTAACAGGATTCAATAATATGTTCTTGTCTAATCAACCGAACTTGACCAAGGGGAGGTTGATTGGGACTACAGGTAATGGTTAGTATTGCACACAATGGAGATAGGCCAAATCACATAGTGAAATTCTCTTCTCACCTTTGACCAAAGGGCTTGGTGAACTTAAATTAACGTCCTACATGCTATAATCTAGTCGAGAATTGGGTTACTCGGGGATATTGATTTGGTGAATCATGGGGAACACAATTCCCAAGTTGCTCTCCATTATTGATTGTCTCTTACATTAGTTAGTTTAGTTTATTTTGTGGTTGAATACAACCAACCTCCCCTTCGGGGAATTGAGTTGTTAATTACTTGAATTGTGTATTGGTGAATTCGTTGTGAGTCTCTGTATTCTCTGTGGGATTCGATCCTAATCTTCGTTAGTTTTTATATTTGACAATGACCTCTTTATCTTCCAAAAGAGAGATGTAACTCGGGCGTGATCAATGCTTTTGTGTGAAAAATGATACCCACCATAATGTTTTTAGTTAGTCTAGATAGCAACCATGCATGTTTAATTGATGACAGTGCTTGTTCTGATAAGTGAGGATAAACTTAAGGTGAAAAGTATGATATGAGAGTCTTTGTTGATAGTGTAATCAGTGCTATGTGAGTGTGAGATTGCTTTGCTAAATTCATATATTGTGTTACAATTCAGAACCTTCTCCATTACTCTGACTTAGACTTAGGATAGTTGGTTAAGAATGGATCTTAGGCCGTTGTTCATAATAGTCCACTTAGCCAAAATGACCAACCAAATGAGTGAAATATTTCTTGATCCTAATGTTTGAGCCTTACATGTATCTTTTCTTTGTAAAAACCTAAGTTACCTAGCCTTATGAGATGTAAAATCCTGAATTTGGCCTTGGTCCTTCCTTGAACATTGTGCACCTTGAATGAGGCAAAAAGCCTAAGTTAAGGGTGGCTACTAAAAGTGGCCCTAGTTCCTAGGTTGGATATTATGCACCTCGATTCAGGACAAAAGTCTAAGTTGAGGGTGACTAGTGTAAGGGTAAATACAAAATGAGGGCGAAAGCTAGTGATACAGGGAAAAGGAGATATAAATGTGTGCCGGGTGCAAGAAAAATGAGTGATGCCTGATCAATGAGCTAAAAAGAAAAAATGATGTGAAAATAAAAGGCAAAAAGCTGAAAAATGAGAATAAGGCACCCAAAAAAGCTTGAAATAGGAGAAAGGGAGAATGTGGTGAAAATATAACAGTGTTAGAAGGGCAAAAGTGTAGAAAAACGCAGTGTCAAGGAGGACCTTTAGTCACTATGTTCCCAAAACATCATACCGAAGCCCCCTGAGCCTATGTTACAAGCCATTAAAGTCTTAAAGTGATCTAGTCCAAGTAGTAAAAGGTCATAGTTATGAGTATAGAGCAAACATATGGTATTGAGCATGTTATTTGAATGTCTTTTGTGAGAGTGAGTCATTTTTCATAGTCCAAAGTATTACTTCTGAAAATATCATCATGAGAGAGATATGAGTTTTCTTTTTGTAAGGCACTTGCATTTTATTATTGACATTGGACTAACTCATTGATTTATTTTATCTTGGTTCCAATTCAATACTAAACAAGTCCGAACTAATTGAATACTTGTGTTAGAAATTTGTCGCTTGTTGATAATTGTCTTGCGTGTCATAGTTGCACTGTCACATATGTCGATTTGTGCTGGTTTGCTTGATAGCTATCTGATGTGTTTTTCAAGTGGTGTAGGTATTTGTGCTTGAGTTCAATGTGATGTGTACCATTAGATTGAGGTTTGTGTGTTGCTGTGTTGCTTATGTAGATTGAGTCTGTTAGTTGAGGACAAACAAATATTTTAAGTTGAGGGTGTTGAGATGATGTCAAAATACAACACTTTTGATGTTTAAAACTTGAAATTTTGTGTGTTCTCAAAGTGATGTTAGTAGATTTGATGTGTTTTTATGTTTGTTTTGCAGGATTACAGGGTTGGTACAATTTTTGGGCTAAGTATATAGGTCTTGCTGAAGCAGAGGTTTCACGAGACTTTTTATGGGCCGTACAGAATCTTACGGGCCGTAGATCTAGTTTCATCCGCAATTGCGGTGAAGGGTGATTTTCTGAAGTTAAGTCTACGAATATGTAGAGGAGTCGTAGAGGATTTTATGAGTCGTAGGCTTGGTTTCGTACCCTGAGGATCAAAAAGTGGGAAGTTGCTGAAAAATCATCAGATAAAACCCTCTATGGGCCGTAAAACATTATACGGGCCGTAGAAGGGTGTCGTGGAAGTTAGCCCCAGATTTGAAAATGCAATCCACAGAAGCCCGACTATGGGCCGTAAAACTTTATACGACCCGTAAAAGCTTCCGTAGAGTCTTGCCGACCCGGTTATCCTATTCAGTTTTGATTTTGTATTTTAAACGCTATAAAATAATTTTTTGAGGTTATC